>CM040401.1:61641048-61924986 GCA_022702515.1 Ilyophis sp. 1 JC-2022 | reverse complement strand
GTGTTTGTCATATTTAGAGGAATTATTTACCCTCATAAGCCATATTATGCTAGCGATAGCTATGCATGTCATGAATAATAAAAGTCCAATATTGTGCTCTATTGCAAATAATTACAAAAAGTAAATTTTTTTAACTGATCAAATTAAAGCCCCCTAAAATAGGTCTGGCGACGCCACTGATTAGGTTTGTTAATGGACCACTACAATTGATTCACCCCAGTCTTTAATTTGATCAGTTAAAAATTTTTTTTACCCATTTGCAATATAGCCCAATAAGCACAGTAGGAACATGGGAATTTTAATCTTCATGGCATGCATAGCTATTTCTGACATGATTTGTCTTAAGAGGGTAAATAATCCCTTTAAACATGAAAAGCACCTAATTAAGACAAATTAACAGCTTGAGAGCTTAGAATTTTGGGATTGCAATAGTGGTTGGAACGAAAACCATCATACAGAGTGGTCCCCGAGGACCGAGTTTGAGAACCACTGATCGACGTTATCTGGCTAGAAAAAAAACACCCATAGTGTAGCGAGCTTCCACGCCTCATGTTAGTTAATAAATAACCTCGATGTGTTTTAATATTCCAAAGACAAATTTTTGAACGATAGGATCTCGTGCTGTTTTGGCACAGGGTAATCTGTTGGAATCGTTTTTTGTACCAAGAATTTCGAACAGTTCGCCTAAATAAGGCCATAGATGGTGAATGGCTTCAACCATATACAATTAAATATTTCTCTGCACTGCAACAAATGATGGTCCCTGTCTGCACTCTTTTCAGCTACAAGAGATTCAGCAATGAGCAGCCTAGCAACGGTCCGAGAAGGAAGACGCGCATTTTTTTAAAAAATTTATGAAAATGTTTCTTTTCAAAAATGCTGTAAGCAAAGAGTAATGACAATGTTTTACAAATGTAGTAAGTAGAAAGTACCGATTTTTTAAATTTAAAATGTAGTGGGTAAAAGTGAAAAGTTCCAGACAAAATAAATACTCAAGTAAAGTACAGATACGTGAAAAACGTACTTAAGTACAGTCACGGAGTATTTGTACTTCGTTAAGTTCCACCTCTGATTTTGTCTTATATGCACCAGTGTGTAACACAAGAAATGTAAGCACTTTCAGTTCAATGGAAAGGAACTGCCAAAATGAGGAGTAAACGTTCTAGTAAATAAGAGGAAATACAAAAGCTAAGCGTATCATCTTCGAGATTGGCTGAGCTTTTACACTAAAGAAATGTGACGAAAGGTTACAAAAATAGCTTTGTGAGAGCCAGCTCATTGGTCAATATAAGAGACTTAGTCAACGTGTGGATTAAAACAGAAATAACCATGGCTACGAATAAGAGGCTAAATGCAGACGTGAAAACATGGCTTACCTGA
Organism: Ilyophis sp. 1 JC-2022; assembly: GCA_022702515.1. NCBI lineage: Eukaryota > Metazoa > Chordata > Actinopteri > Anguilliformes > Synaphobranchidae > Ilyophis > Ilyophis sp. 1 JC-2022. The sequence continues at coordinate 61,923,606 of CM040401.1, read as the reverse complement.
ACATGTGGAGGTGCACTAAGGCATGGCTTACCTGAACATGTGGAGGTGCACTAAGGACATACGTGACAGCACTCGCTATGTCTTCTGCTTTCAAACACTGAAAGAAAAAAAAAGAGAAAAAACACCAAATTTTTGTCTTCAAAATTTGCTGACAGCTCACTTAAGTCCGAAGCCCCATTATGGAAATCCAACGTTGGATCAAACCACTACTTATTAATTTCCCTCCCCACCCTCAGCTTTATACTCACCTTTATACTCTCGTACGTAGCAGCAGCCCTTTCTGGATCACTGTTATGATGCCGGAAGGCAAACTCAGTTTCCACTATTCCTGGGGATATACTCTGTGGAAAAAGCAGTGTGAAATGACCTTTCCTATGGAACCATGACGAACGCAGATTTATCCCCATTTCCATGAAAGCAAAGTAGGAACAAGATGTGCATGTGAAACGAGCTCCTGAATAATGAGCAGCATTAAAACGCATTAAAAGGGAAAGCAGGTGCGTCTTCACAAGGTGACAGCGGATGTGTGTTTGGATTCATCCATCTATTGGGGGGGGGGGGGTTGGAGTGGCTCTTGGGTTGGTGTGTGGAAGCTCTTACCGTGGTGCGTATGTGGCTCTTGGGTTGGTGTGTGGAAGCTCTTACCGTGGTGCGTATGTGGCTCTCGGGTTGGTGTGTCGAAGCTCTTACCGTGGTGCGTATGTGGCTCTCGGGTTGGTGTGTGGAAGCTCTTACCGTGGTGCGTATGTGGCTCTTGGGTTGGTGTGTGGAAGCACTTACCGTCGTGCGTATGTGGCTCTTGGGTTGGTGTGTGGAAGCACTTACCGTCGTGCGTATGTGGCTCTTGGGTTGGTGTGTGGAAGCACTTACCGTCGTGCGTATGTGGCTCTCGGGTTGGTCTGTGGAAGCGCTTACCGTGGTGCGTATGTGGAAGCTCTTACCGTGGTGCGTATGTGGAAGCTCTTACCGTGGTGCGTATGTGGAAGCTCTTACCGTGGTGCGTATGTGGAAGCTCTTACCGTGGTGCGTATGTGGAAGCTCTTACTGTGGTGCGTATGTGGAAGCTCTTACCATGGTGCGTATGTGGCTCTTGGTTGGTGTGTGGACGCGCTTACCGTGGTGCGTATGTGGCTCTTGGCTTCCCGCAGCTCTTGCCGAAGCCCCTCGGTAAGCGCAGTCACAGCGTATTTGGTGGCGCAGTAGAAGTGATCGTCAGCGCTGGGCACCGTCCTGTGCCCACCCATGCTGCAGAGGGAGAGGGGGAGGGGGAGGGGCACAGATGCTATGAAAATGCACAAAATGAGCCGTGCCTTTTCCATGTGAATCACAGCTTGTTCACACAGGGGGGAAAAATAAGTGAAATTCCAGAAAACATGACTGTTCTGTTCCTGACCACAGACATTTGTGAACAGTTTTTAATGACAAGCACCTGCTGCGACATGGAGATAAGAAAGAAATATTCAGGTTCATGCAAATTTATGGATTCGATCCAAATTCTTGTTATTTTTCTGACCTGGGCTTTAACGATTTTGAAAGCATTTACTGGACTTGACAATTGTAACTTAATCAACATTTTAATCAAAAGTGATTAGTGTGAAACATCTACTGTGAGAAAGATAATCAAATAAACTTTGAAATTTAAGGAATATCCATGCTCTGAAAACGAATGCCATGGTTGTTAGGTCAAAAATGAGGACAAATAAAATTAATATACTGCAGCTGGTACGCTCACGGCACATCTAAAATCTAAAAAAACTGAAATAAACCAGAACACAAGCAGTTAACATGTGGAAGCTGAGCAGCCGAATCGGTTTCCATCTTGCCGATGCTGAATCCTGCGCACACAAACCTCATGGCTCACGTTCGGGAGCAGACGTGCGTCAGATAGAGGAGAGGGATCAGAGGTGACTGGCTTATTGTGTTCCTGAGTCACTCTGTAATCTGACTGTCTAGGCTGGGTGCAGGCCTAATCGCAGTTAGAGGGGGGCGTATTTATGGGGTTTTTGGTGTACAAACTTTTGTTCGCAAGCTAGTCTGGTGGGCCATCCAATCTGGGTTTGGGACACGTCCCTCTTTTGACCTGGAGAGAAGACGCAAAATAAACGGCCCTGCTAACGATGGACGAAGCACGTCAGTCTGATCGTGTGGTCCGCACGGCCTTGGATGAGCTATCAAAGACAGTGGTGCGTGGGCGAGAACATCGCTCTACCTGTTTATGTTGATAATGTGTCCATCGTCCACCTGCCTCTCCTTCATGGACTGGTAGGCCTCACGCGTACAGATAGACAATGCCAGGACATTCACCTGAGGAGACAAATATAGGGAGATTGGCGGGTCCTACATAGTCACAGCACTGCTAAAACGATACTCGTTTATAAAATCGTGTACAGTAAACCAGAATAACCCATAATCCATTTAGGATTGCACTGTAGTTCCCAAGCCTGCCGTTTAACATATCGCCAAAACATAGGAGATTTAAAAAATAATTTAAACAAAAAAATAAAAAGAAAACCCTAGGAATATATTTTATTGCATTTCAAAGACCGAAACTGAATCCAGTTGAGTGCTTGCCACTTACGATGCCATTGGGATCACAGCCATGGAACAGCATTAGCCACGTTTGCCCTGGGGTGTGTGTGGTGCTGCACGTTCAATAGCAAGAGAAGCAATTCCCCAACCACCATTAGAGGGGTGTCCCCCTCCCCTGCTGGGCTCTAAAACCATTCTCCCATGCGGCTATTCCCTGGAGCCGGCATGGCTGCCTTTTCCTCGGCTTCCAAGATAATGAGCCCTGGCTCCCTCCACCTCCCAGTAGATGGGTCGATCACTGTGGCGCTAAGACTTGGCGTGACAGACAACACTTCATTTTAACATGCATCCTCCTTATGTAGGCCTGCATACAGATACTCCACCGCTAACAAAGGTTCCTTCAGGGCGTCTCCTCTTTCTGAATTACCCAGCACATTTCTCTGCTTGAGAGCATGCTGTGTATTGCCCAATAATTAAAGAGCTCTAGTCTGCTTTCTACAACAACAGCAATAAGAAATTAATGCTAACAGGCTTATGCAATAGAAGAGGAAATCAATAATCATTTTTAAAAATCACTACAAATAATGAGACAAATAATGGAAAAAAACACATTCTTTTGTGAGATCATTCCATCCCAAAAAAAGACACTTTTCTTTTGCAGAACAGAATCAAATCCCCTTTGTCTAAGACTAGATGGGCTCTTCTCTGTAAAATGTGAGTGCTTCTGTACACGTTAAGAGCCTCCATGTGAAGGCAAGACTGTGTCCAGAGCTGCGCGTGCCCGTTTCAGTGCGATGCGTGTGCCCGTTTCAGTGTGATGTGCGTGCCTGTTTCAGAGCGCTACACAGGGCCTCAGTCACTCACAGCTCTGACTGTCCCAGGATGTGGAATGACAGCTGGGCGCTCGGACAATGCTAAAGGAAAAGCCAACAAAAAGAGAGGGAAAAACAACAATAACAGGAATGTAGCAGTACGCTCAACCAGGAAGACTAATACAGGAAGCGTTTCAGAAGATCATTTAAAAAATACAAAAATGAAGCACTGGCTCCGTAGCTCACAAAGTGAGGCTCCCTGCGACCGCAGTGCCGGGCTGAGCTACGCCTGAACCGGTCAGTGAACTCTGACCCCGTCCTCCTCACTTTAATCTGCTACAGCCATTAATAACCAGGGAGCAAGAGTTACAAATCACTGACAGTCACCTCCGCCGTTAACACCCTGCAGGCACAGCGAACGATCACGAGACGTGGGGTTAATGCCAAACTAGCGTACAGGAGGAAAAACAAGGTCAGTATGCAGATTAGGCGCGCTAAAAATACTCCGGTACACATTCATCTTGGACGCCATGGCAACAGATGGATGGGCAGAAGAAATGCAGCGCCAAGGTGATGTGCTTTTGAGCACATCAATGGCTCATTTGAGAACCTGAATGGCACAAGCTTAATGAATTGCACACAGCCTCTGGATGAAAACAAGGAAGGAAACTATAAGGGCTGTACAAGTACTCTTCTGTGAGGAGACAAGCCCCCTCTCATGACCAATGAAGCAGCTCTGTGTGTGTGTGTGTGTGTGTGTGTGTGTGTGTGTGTGTGTGTGTGGTGTGTGGTGTGTGGTGTGTGGTGTGTGGTGTGTGGTGTGTGGTGTGTGTGTGTGTGTGTGTGTGTGTGTGTGTCCCAGGTCTGCACCAGGTCCCATATTCACAAAGTGTCTCAGAGCAGGAGTGCTGGTCTAGGATCGGTTTTGCCTTTTAGCTCTTAATGGATAAGGTTAGGCTATGGACACAGGCAACCTGACCCTAGATCAGCACTCCTACTCTCAGGTCAGGTCTTTAAAGGTGCCTCATGCCTCTCGTCCCACTTCACTTCCTCTTTAACACAAAACATCCCCAGCCCAAGCCACACCACTACATCTTTGTCTTTTTGAAAATTAAAATAAAACGCTTTTCATTTAAATACATATGTGTATGTGATTTTAGAAAAACCAGGTGGTAATGATGCCCGGTTTCCAGATTATTTGACACTATACATGTAGCTCTCCCTATACACACTTGTAATTAGCTAGAGGCTGGGTTGCTAGGCAGCTCACTGTGGCACAAATTTAAAATACATTTTAAATGGTATAGAATAGGGATTTAAAGACCAGACATCAGACCTGAGAGTATAAGTATTTTCCTCAAACTTAAAAATATATAGAACAAAGTAACAAAGTACAATGAGATTTTTTGCACATTTCAAATGCTTCTAGCTTTCTTTTTGCCAAATAAAAGTGTCAATTTCTGATGAGCCTTTTTGAGTTCTATATTTCAGGGGACAATGTGACGGGTCTTTTTTTGTCTATTCAAATATGTTAAGTGTTGCTGGACATTTTTTTAAACAATTTTCTTTAGTCATATCTTGAAAACATAAAGTGCCTTGGATAACCTCGCAAGGTAACAGTGATTTGTTTTAAGGCATGCCATGGATTAGGTGGGGAGGGAATTTTTTTTTTTAACACTTGAATGTAAAGAACATTACCCTTTGCTGAAGCTGGCTAGCACATACCGTAGCTTGGTTCATGCATGCAATCATGCACCAGTGCCACTGAATGGGTCCACCCATCTCTCAGAAAGAAAGGGAGACATTTATTAAGACTTATATTTATGTACTTTGCCTTAGCGTCTCTGATTTGATTTATGACTCAGTTATCTGGAAGTGTTTGTTCTGAGTGAGGGCGAGTCAGTTACTAAGAGTGAGCTTACTGGCAGGAGGAAGCAGTATTTTATTTCTTCACAAAAGTAAAAAATTTAAACAGAAGAGAAAACTAAGAAAATATTGCCATGTAAAATTATAAAAGCAGGTTACTAGTATTACTAGCATTATGTTACGGGATATTCTCCAGGAAAAGACTGATCATCACTGGTGATCAGCCACTTACAAAAATAATTTGGCTCCCAAAACAAAAATGAAAGATGATTTCGATGTGCACCATGATCTTATTTAAATATCAGATCCCCATATTATCATCTATTCAAGGTAAAGAAACATCAACAGAATCACTTTAAGGTTTTTCGGATATTCCTGCTTCCTTCCTGCAGCCCTTCTTTTGAAGGTTCTCTCACCCTGAACAACTCTTCATTCATTTCTGTTGCTCCCACGCTGCCATTGTTTTCAGGCATCCTTTCCCTTTTCCTTGAGCGAATTCAACATGTGAACAACGTGCGGAAAACAACAGTTACGCCCCATAAAAGGCAGCGGAGTTCGGCGCAGGCGTTGCGGCTGAGCGCTAAATGGCGGGACCCACGCCGGGGCCGCTCTGCGGAGATCAGGTGTAAGAAGCGCTCTAACGCCCACGCTTACTGGTGCAGTGGCAGATGGGAAAGCAGGGGAGAGCCAAAGGCCGTTGGGCGGGGGCCGCTGTAATCCTCATCCTTTGCCCTTGCCGTGCCACAGATCGTGCAGGCAGATTATTGTGCTTGCTATCGCACGAGCGCGTCTGCCTGCGTAGACCCAAGAAACTACTCTCAGGGTGCACAGCTGGGATAGAGAGGCCTGCTACATACATCTGTTACTCCTGGAGGCCAAGCAGAAACAGAAATGTTACGCGGCTGCAGAGGGGGAGACGGCATTCAAATTGGAATGACGCTGTGGTGGCGGTTTTACAGCCGGCTAAACTAAGAGGCTGAAGATATCGGCCCTTTTAATACCTTCCGCCGTAATTCCTTTATCTGGTCCGGCTTGCAGTGATGTCCTAGATACTGCCTAAAATATCGCACACTGGCGTGCAGACAGCCCAGCGACACGTCTGGAGGATATCCGTGTTCATATTCGATATAGATTCGCGGGTGTGAAAGATAATGGGAGTGAGTGGTTGAAGAGGAAGTATAAGTTTCTTCATGTGTAAAGGCTCTTAGAAAGAATAAGATATTTTTAACGCTACAGCAAAGCTTCAAAATAAAGAGAGAACCAGGGTAGCGAGTTGAAGTGTGGGATGGGTGTGCCTTGCTCACTGCGGGGTGGAGCTTGTTATATTTTTGGGCAGGAGGTACTCACTTCTATCATGTTCCTCCAGCCTTCCGTCCGGCCGGTCAGCAGGGACTCTGCGTGGGCCAGGCCAGCGTTGTTGATGCACACGTCCACACCCTGGTGCAGGGTTTTGATGGCTGAGAACATGGAGAGGATCTCCTCCTCATTGGACAGGTCGCACTTGTACGGGATCAGGGTGCCGGCGTATCCCGCGCTTTGGCACTCGGCTGCAAGCTTCTGAAACCCAGCAGGACAAAAAAAAAAAAAAAACAGTTAAACTCAGCCGGCTGCCACTCCTATGTTGTCTAATTACAACCAGGTGCACAAGATGAATTGGCATTGGTTATGAATTACCACAGAGTAAGAGGCACTGGCTATTTTAGCCCTAAACCACAATGGGGGAAAGACTGCAACATTCAAATGAATGGCAGGAGCCATATGATAATCTTTCCATTTAGCGACAGAAGTCGACTGGACGACGGCCAGATTATTCTGATAGATGTTTATTACTAGCAACGCACACGCCCAGTACTGATACAGGGGCATTGATCGGTTTCAAAACCCGAATGCCTCCCCCAATATAAAACACTACCAAACATGGGAAACGAACAGGTCTCGAGCTGTGTTAGACAAACACTCAGCCCAGTGCTTGGGCAACATCACTTTTTATGGCAGCTGTGATGGGAAGGCAGTGTTTAATTAGCCAAAGTGCAAATCAACAAATCAGCCTATAAACTAGACCCAAAAGGCCATAGTGCAGCTTCTATCAGCTCTCCCCCTCACAGCAGGGCTGGAGCAGAGAGGCAGACACTTTATCACGCACACGAAGGTGACGCACAGCACAACGTCTGCAGCCATATCAATGAAACGACAGGACTCCTTAATTAAACACACTACAGGAGCAGTATAATACAGTAATAACCAAAGAAGAACACGTGATGTCAGGTTCTCAAAGTCAGCCGAATCCCCCTACGATCTGCACCTTACAAAACGTATCAAAATGATCAAGTCCTGAAATAGTTTTTATCCAAATCCTGTGCATCTTACAATCAAGATTTTTAAAATTATTTTAAATAGATAACTAAGCCCCCATACTTATTTATCTATTCATTACTATGACTAGTACTTATTTAATGTTTTATATATAAAGTTTCTATTCTTGAGAAGATTACAATGTTTGCATTATATACTTGCACAAGTTAAATTAATTAACAAGATTGACTGTAAAAATTTAAATTGCCCTACTCCCCCATGAAGTCAACCTAAAGGCAATGTCAACCATAGAAATGACATTATAAAAACAGTAAAACACAAAAAATCTAACATTTGAAGTCAAGGTTAGGACTAAATTGTAACTACCATTTCCCCCATTGAAGATATAGAATTAGGGTGCATTGCTCAACACATTTATATTGTGACACGCACGCGATTATGCCCCACATTTTTGTAAAATTCCTGAAAATGAAAAAGAACAGCTTTTGAAGAGTTGGGATAACAAACCCAAATGCTATTTGAGCACGCCACACCAGAAATAAAATGTGTAGTGTGAACAAAGGCTTGTACAAAGAAACAAACCAACCCTTCCTCCTTCCATTCTCCATTCTCAAAAAATCAAGACCAAACAACACCGAGTAATAGGTGAGGGATTTGTGTGGTGAGAGATATTAAGAGTAAAATACAGAGGCACGAATGGTGTTCCTAAAGTGCACTCGCAGCATTAGGGCTGCTGTGGGCACAGTGAACAGTGTGGGGATGTGTTGGGGGACGGGAGGGTCAGACCAGGTCAAATTCTATCCCTGATGCTCACAACAACCAAATGTAAATTAAACTGCATTTTCGTCAAATTCTGTCAAGTCAAGTGAGACACAAACATACTTTTATACATATTAGATTTCCTGTAGTTTCTCCCCTAACCGGAGGGAAACCTTGGTGTTACACACTAGTAAATTGTCTATTTAAATTAGAATTAGCCTATTCATCTTTACGGATTAGCCCCAAGGCGGGTCACAAACCAGCACAATTCCCTGTCAAAGGCCACACGGCAGGCCATTTCTAGGTGACATACGTTAGATTACTAAACAGTACTTGAGTATTGTTACATCAGACCATTTGCTGACTTGTGTAGAATGTGTAGGGGCCCCGCACAAGCTTGTGTAGAATGTGTAGGCGCCCCGCACAAGCTTGTGTAGAATGTGTAGGCGCCCCGCACAAGCTTGTGTAGAATGTGTAGGCGCCCCGCACAAGCTTGTGTAGAATGTGTAGGCGCCCCGCACAAGCTTGTGTAGAATGTGTAGGCGCCCCGCACAAGCTTGTGTAGAATGTGTAGGCGCCCGCACAAGATTGTGTAGAATGTGTAGGCGCCCCGCACAAGCTTGTGTAGAATGTGTAGGCGCCCCGCACAAGCTTGTGTAGAATGTGTAGGCGCCCCGCACAAGCTTGTGTAGAATGTGTAGGCGCCCCGCACAAGCTTGTGTAGAATGTGTAGGCGCCCTGCACAAGCTTGTGTAGAATGTGTAGGCGCCCTGCACAAGCTTGTGTAGAATGTGTAGGCGCCCTGCACAAGCTTGTGTAGAATGTGTAGGCGCCCTGCACAAGCTTGTGTAGAATGTGTAGGCGCCCTGCACAAGCTTGTGTAGAATGTGTAGGCGCCCTGCACAAGCTTGTGTAGAATGTGTAGGCGCCCTGCACAAGCTTGTGTAGAATGTGTAGGCGCCCTGCACAAGCTTGTGTAGAATGTGTAGGCGCCCTGCACAAGCTTGTGTAGAATGTGTAGGCGCCCTGCACAAGCTTGTGTAGAATGTGTAGGCGCCCTGCACAAGCTTGTGTAGAATGTGTAGGCGCCCTGCACAAGCTGAAGTTAACAGTGAGGCAGGGGAAGAAGCACTCGTCTTCATTTCCGGGAGGATCAGGTGGCATGAGCAGACATGTAGGCTTTTCCTCTTACACCACAGCGTACTGAAAGTGCACATTATCAAATTAGAGATATCCTAGCCTCCTAGTACCTGGATCAAACAGCCAGCTAATATGCGACGGCACCAGCAGTTCTCTGCAGTCTTAGTCAAGTATAACTCTGCCTTACTGCCTCTAATTTGAAATTGAGAGGCAGGAAGAGATGCTGTAATAGCATCAGCATCGTATCAACCGTTTGCTCTGCAGACTGTGAGCACAACCTGGATAAGTGCATCTTATGGATTCTGTAACTTGTTTACCACATAACCGTGAAAATATGCAATTTCCAATCAGCGAACGAAACCCACAGGTCAAAAGTTCAGGTGCCGTCCAGACAGCAGTAACGACGGCGGCCATTTCACCAGGCTCTAAGAAGCAGAAAAAAGAACCCTTTTGCTGTTGGTTTTTGCTCATGTCCGGAACATAGAGAGAGGGGAGAGTTCAGCACTGTGGGCTGAGATTGGACTGCATCAGCACTGCAATCTCCTCTGCTGGACCTGATGCCATCCGACACGTCTCTTGGCACAGATTAAGTGATCACGTGATGTCTAGGACTGGGCAGCACTCAGACAGGAGACTTGGGGAGGGGGTGCCAGGGACTATGGAGCACTATTAGCTTCTTTGGGCTCTCACAATGAGCAGAGTGACATCTCGGACATCCAAATGCCCCGAGCCTCTGAGAGAATATTAATGAGAAGTGCACCACAGCTGCACAGACGGTCCTTTAACAGGTCTTGGGTCTGAAGTACCATTAGAAAACTAACATGGTGCCCTGGGAGGTACACAAGCCAGAGAAAAGCAGGCTGGCTCCAACTGCCTGCAGAAGTGTCCCATTAATGAACAGCATTCTCTTAAAGGAGAGTGATCCCTAAAAGGAGAGTGATCCCTAAAAGGAGAGAGATCCCTAAAATGAGAGCGATTCCTTAAAGAAAAGAGATCCCTTTTAAAAAAGTGATCCCTTAAAGGAGAGAAATCTCTAAAAGGGAAAAAAATCTCTAAAAGGAGAGATTCCATAAAAGGGAGATATCTCTAAAATGAGCGATCCCTTAAAGAGTGATCTCTAAAAGGAAAGAGATCCCTAAAAGGAGAGATCTCTAAAAAAAGAGATCTCTAAAAGGAAAAATATCTCAAATGAGTGATCCCTAAAAGGAGTGATCTCTAAAAGGAGAGAGATTCCTTAAAGGAGAGATCATGTTTTAAACATAAACGTAAATTACAAGACACCAGTGACCACTCGGTGAGTTTCCCATCTTTGAAAACGAGAGTTTACGGTGTTTTTTGAAGAATTTTCTATATGCCCGTCCATATCCATTGTGTAAGTTAGCTGTGGCATGAGCAATCAACAATATATCTCAAGACTGCAAAGTTTATCAAAATATTGATATGGACTGTTGTATATGAACGTAAATAACCTTTTAACAGGGCTTATAATGCTAAATACTGAACTTCTCCTTTAAAGGAGAGTGATACCTTAAAGGAGAGAGATCCCTTAAAAAAGAAAAACTGTAAACAGCAGAACCCAAGTATTTCTGGAGGACAGCTACGATCTCCGACAAGCAGTTTAGTGGGATTATCTTCTGCTGGGGCATTACTTGATTTAAATATCAGGGATTTAAGAGGTTGGCTAGTCTGTCAAATGTTTAAGCTCTGAATCTACACAATTCAAGATGTGCATGAAGCGCAGCTTAAATTTGTTTGCAGTGTGTGTGTTTTAACACAAGCGTAATGCTTTAAACATTCAGCAAACGGGGCAAAACCCCCCCCCCCCAAAAAAGCAGAATAAAAGGCAAGCTGACATACAAGTGTCAGATATTATATAGAAGGAGCTGACCTGAGAAGATAGAGTTGTGTAAAATGGTACATTCTAGAAGAGATGACCATGTTCAATTCCCCATTCTGAATTCTGGAAAGCCATAAACAGAAAAACCTAGAGTTTTGAGGCTGAGAGCTCCATCTGCCACCTGTCATTTTTCACAGCTTGGTCTCTGTCCTATAGTCTGAACAATGGCAGTTTCCTCCTGCCACTGTAGCGGTGGCTATAATGTGCACCGGATTCAAATCGAGGGAGGGGAATTGATTGGTCCCCAGTGCCAGACAGCGTACTCATAGCCGATTCTCCCTTTCTGAGCTGGAATAGAAGTGGAAGCGTTATTAGTCTGCTTTCTTTTTTTGTACCCAAAGAGACATGGAGGGGGATGGGGGCACAGGCCAGAATTTTGTCCGGGGAGGAATGTCAATCACACAGCGTGTGATCTGGAACTCTGGCTCAGAGGCCTGTCTGTTTGTGTTCCCACAGGGGTGCCACTGTCAAGGCATCGGTCACAGTTCAGCACAGAACCACGCAACAGGACACACACACTATTCTCTCCATCTCTTTTTCTCTCTCTCATACACACACACACACACACATAGACACGCAACAGGACACACAAACTATTCTCTCTCACACACACACACAATTTCTTTGTACAATGTACTATATAAATAAAATTTGATCGATTGATTGAAAAATTGTTCACCAGTTAGCAGTCTAGCGCCTCTGATTCAGGGGGAAACGGAGAGGAAGACCTGTAGATTACCGGTGAGGTAAATCACAGCCTGCACAACACCCTCTGTGATGATGAGGCTTATTCAAAGCCCCTCTGTCTGCTTAAAGGGGTAGGAAACAGTAAAACATATTTTTTTTAGATGTTAACTAATATCTAGGCACTGCCTCAGATGGAAGAGAACAATAGTATGCATTATATCTACAATTTTGGGCAAAATGTTGAATTTCAGTATTTTAGCCGTTACAATGCCTATTCTTCTCCTTCCGGGGTTGAAAATGAAAAATGGGCTACGTCATTGCAAATGACATAGAAGTGTACTTTTGGTATGCTCGTACGTAATCAGTTTCGCACTTTGTTACCGCCCCCAATATAAATACATTCCTGAGAAGGCGTGGCCAATGGCCATATCCATTTGACAAGCAATATAGTTGTAGCCGATAGTCTCTTTCAATGTATTCGCTTTTTTCCCCAATAAGTAGCCTACGGCGTCAAGTTGGCTTGCTAACGTGATGGTTGTCTTGTAGCCTCAAAGATATTTACCTCAAAGAGTTGTTTTCGTATCGTTAACCATAGTTAACTGGCCGGTGATATTTCACTGCCTTTTGTGTATAAGCTATAACGTTAGGTCAGACTGAATATTTGCTGATAAACGTTAACTTACTGGGCAGAACATCGATTTGAGCAGATTGTGAAGTCTCCCGTAGCCTATAGCCTTCAGCTAACAGCCGTTTAGTTTCACTTGGCATTCGTTTACATATTTTATTGTCTTGTTTGTGTAGCATACAGGTAGCCTACGTTAGATGTAACATTATAGATGGCTAAAAAAGCAAGTTTGTTTGAGAATGGAGTGATGGTGTGACGTGATGCTTCATATTTACAGAGTAACTTAACAGCAGTTTATTTTCACTTGGTATTAATTGCGTATTTTAGTTATTCATTGTTCACCATTTCCTCCTTCATACTCCTGGTTGGTGGAAAGCCCAGAGGATTCCGGAGGGGAGAAGTCCTCCACCTCGAAAGAGCCATTGATTGATACCGCAGAATAAGTCAGTGATTGATCCAGACTCCATTTCACTCTCCATCTTTTCCATAGTGGGCGTGTCTTCAGGTGGCGATGGCCTCTCTCCTCGCTCTCGCCCCTCCCCCCCTACTGCTGCTTTCCACGCCCATTTAATTGCAGTTTTCTAATTTGTGGTGTGGGCGGAGAGAGAATGTAACCGAGGGTTTCATAACAGGCCCGCCTTCTGGTTTACAACTCACACTCCATCTTTACTGCCAATGTCACCAAGAAGAGAGGCAACAGCTGACACCACTCAAATCAGGACAAAAGCTGGCACTCTTCAGAGTGCTGAGGGGAGCGAGAGAGAGAGGGGACTACAGAGCAAATGGGGTCACCCTAGATAAAATCACACAAGTACTGCTCCAGCCTGGCCTCTTATGTAAGGTGGTCAGCCCGCATCAAACCCTGCCCTGGCCACTAAAGCATTTTAAAAATATTTCATGATTAATGGTGAATGCAAATCCACTTTCTCAGTGAGAATATAAATGAAGACATTACCCCGTTTAAGAATGGGTGAGGCTTTTGAACAGCAAGGCCATTGAGAAAATGTTATCCTGAGACTCAAGACAACTGAGTAACAGAATTACGCATTGGGTAACGTGGGCATGGGTTTGCTCGTGCCATCTGAAAGTAGGCTACACAAAGCAGGCCAGCAAGACCCAACAGTACAGTTAAAAAGGGTCTTCATGAGAGTAGTCTATTTTAGTTTCTGCCCGGTCTCTTTTAAGCACCTGTAACACAACGCAATTGAGCTTGTCACATTGGATTTCTATCCTCATTACCAGGGCTGTTGTCCTGAGCTGAGTGAGAGAGACTGAGAGAGACAGAGAGACAGAGAGACAGAGAGAGAGAGAGAGAGAGAGAGAGAGAGAGAGAGAGAGAGAGAGAGAGAGAGAGAGAGAGAGAGAGAGAGAGGTAGGGAATTGGGTAAAGCGAGGTAAAAAAGAAATAAACTCCTTTTCACTGAGTACAAAGGCTACATTATTAGGAAGGACACACAGCTAAACCACTCCTAATGTTTCATATAGAAGGAAGTTTCACGTAAAAGTGCTCTGCTCTGACCTTATAACACATAGCAATGGAAAAAAACTTCAACATCACAGCCACTTCAACAACGGAGATTTACCACCATATCACATGGACTAAAACAGTGAACAAAAGCACTTCATTTAAAAAAAAATTAAAAAAGAAGAAAAATTAAGTACCACAATCTGCAATTTTCTCAGAATCTGAAAAAATGGTTACTTTTATTTCCAATAGCACTTCTGGCCCAAAGAGCATACTTTCTGCTAAATTAAACCAAAGTACAATAAATTGTGGGACAAAGAGCAGCTGAATGTCATTACCTGCATTCATTACCTTTACAGGAATGGGTGTGATGAGTAATTAAATTCCCCCCTCCCCCCTAATGGATACCAATTAACTTATCTCCCAAGCCCTGCCTTTGGGCTGGCTTACTTTGAATAAGCTGCATAATATGAAATAATAAATCGTGGTAACACAGAAGTTACAAGTCTTGACTAGTCTTCTGATTGATTACTGGTCTATGAAACCTGGGCTGTCTGAAGGTAAAAATTGATGAGTTTACTGAAGGCAACCTGGCAACAGTTAACACCATGTATAATGGGGGGGGGGGGGGGTTCTACCCAGCTCTCAGACACAGGGGTAACAGTAAATACATCTGACCTGACAAGATCTGATGGTACAGAGAGACAGCAACCAGCATGCTGCTTCCCCACACATTGCCTTCATCCACTGGTGTCGGCGGGCACCACGCCTGCCATTTTCAGTCAGTATTGCCGTCACAGACGCTAATGGCCGCAGGGCAGCAATGCCTCTCACAGGATTAAGGGGAGGGGTCAAGGGTGATGGACAGACGGAAAATTTGGTGAGGGAGTCGATGAAAAACCCTGCAAGCTAGAATGCATGGAACCTGTCCGAAGGCTTGCCCTGCATTTTCTTTTTAATCAACGTCACTGTGGTAGAAAAATACTGTTTGTTTTGCTCTAGCACTACATGCAGATTCAAAAGACAGCATGTATATCATATTATGAAAAAAACTGAAAATGTAGATACCCAGAGGAAATGTGTTGAGGGAAAAAATCCCATAAACAATTTCATAGCTCAAAGCTTTACTGCGTTTTATTACAGCAAGGATGACAGACATGACAATGTAAAGTCTGCAAAGATAGGCACAATAGCGGTGGAACCAGTAGAGCAGGATCTTGTTTATTCTTGCTTAGCAAGGTTTACTATAAACACAGGACTCCCGTCTTCTTTGACACCAACACGCCCAGTAAAAGGCTCACAAACCCTTGTCCCAAAAAGGCTCATTTCACAAACGCCATTCTAAATAATTTTATGGCACCGCTCATGTTTGGCTAAATGAATAACAAATTCAAGAATGTCTTCCTTGGACTCGTTTGCTCTGCCCGCAAAACAGGTCGAACATGGTTTAGCACAGACAGAGATTTGGAGATCTGGCGATAACTGCAACAGTGTGCACACCGCATGCTCACTGTGCAGGTAATGTAGTGAAACAGGCTTTGTTGCTTAATAGCTCAGAACTGAAAAACAGGAAAAAAAAAAAAAAACTGTCATTCATATTATTTGTGCATCTTCTCATAAAGACTATTGGATATGGAGAAGTCAAACATAATGCAACTTTCTCTTGCCGGCAGCCATTGTAAAACAGCGGACAAATTTATATATACATTTATAAAGAGTACAGTACATGTATAAATGACATTTTTGTGCATTAGGATTTCAACCAGTTGAGCGTAAAGCCTGATTTATAACTTCATCACACAGCACTTTCGACAAGTGTCGTGTGACAAAATTATTGCGTCGCACAACATTTGGCATTTATACCTCGGCGAAGGCCTGCGGGGAGAGTTCTGTTGTGTCTATGGTAACGAGATGTCAAAATGCTGATTTGCTGATTTGTCTGTGAAAACATGGCGGCGCCCGGTGAATTATAGAGGAAGATATTTTAAATCTACTTTTGTTTATATATAAAAAACAAAAAAAACAAAAAGAAACTATGGGAACAGAAAAAAGGGTGTCGGTCAAGCACATAAATCAAACGAGGGGGGAAAAAAAGGCTGTCCGTCAGCCACATAAATCAAACGAGGGGAAAAAAGGCTGTCCGTCAGCCGCATAAACCAAACGAGGGGAAAAAAGGCTGTCCGTCAGCCACATAAACCAAACGAGGGGAAAAAAGGCTGTCCGTCAGCCACATAAAACAAACGAGGGGAAAAAAGGCTGTCCGTCAGCCACATAAACCAAACGAAGAGAAAAAAAGGCTGTCCGTCAGCCACATAAACCAAACGAGGGGAAAAAAGGCTGTCCGTCAGCCACATAAACCAAACGAGGGGGAAAAAGGCTGTCCGTCAGGCACATAAACCAAACGAGGGGAAAAAAGGCTGTCCGTCAGCCACATAAACCAAACGAGGGGAAAAAAGGCTGTCCGTCAGCCACATAAACCAAACGAGGGGAAAAAAGGCTGTCCGTCAGCCACATAAACCAAACGAGGGGAAAAAAGGCTGTCCGTCAGCCACATAAACCAAACGAGGGGAAAAAAGGCTGCCCGTCAGCCACATAAACCAAACGAGGGGGAAAAAGGCAAATGTGTTCTAGTTAAGCAGATGCCTTATGAAGACAGGCATTTCAAATATTTTTGCATGTCAGCTAACCGGTTCAATGACTTGACCGCATCCGTTCAGACAATACTTCATTTTCCCTCTTATCCCCCACTAATCAACACCAGTCAAAACCAAAATAATGAATTGGAGAAAAATAAATAAATAAATAAATAAAAATACTTATCCATAACAAAACGAATTTCGACATTCCATCTAGCTGTCCAATCACACTGCGCAACAAAGTATGATCTTATCCATGTCATACCAAAATTCAAGAGGTGTGATATTTTTCAGTTATAAACACAGCTATAAAACTGGGGCATGTCACATATGTACCATGTATACCGTCTGTTCCTATGGCGAATCCCAGGCATGTGGAATGTCTTAATTAGAACCCCTGTGGCCTAGACCTGCCTTGTTGGACAGAAGAAAGCTCCAAGGAAAGACAACCTCCGACCACAGAGCAGCGGGAAAGGCAGAGCGTCCATCTCAGCTTCCTGGCTCTCTGCGGGCCATCAGCAAGACAACAACAATCACGTGTGGCTCAAACACGTTGGGCTGGAAGTGGGGGGGGGTATGTAAGCACGTAGAGGGCTGTTTTCAAAAGCGGACTCTTCCAGTTTCCCACAGCGGGGGTGAAGCCGGTCCAAACGAACCAGTATGACCCGAGTCTGGCAGCCTGGAGCGACAGGCTATTTAAACACCTGACTGCTGTCGTGTCGGATAGGCATCTCGTCCATTTCAGCAGGATTCAAAGCGTCCGACGCAGGGCCGGCATGCTGTCTTTAACAGGGGCCACCAGAAATGCTGGGAAATGGCAGGCAGTTACACGAGTCTGGTCTCGTGAAATGTATGGTCGTAGTCATACCAAGACACGTGCAACAGGCAGGCCAGAAAAAGTGGGAGGCCCACATATTGTGAGCGCAGTTAAATGTACAGGAACGTGCCTGTTTGGAATCCCTGCACGATTGCCCTAGCTTTCTAAGTCACAGATGTGATGCCTGTTTCTGAGTACCACAGCAGCGCAGCTGTTATTGTCGTTAAAATAGCATGCCTGCTATTTACAATAATAGGGATGACAACATATTCCCATTACCCAAATGTTCTTACCGCGAATGGATTATACCATTTCTTCTGTGGTAAGGGACTGTAGCAGGAATGATCCTGGATTACCACCTAAGCCCTTTAGGAACATTCATTTATATGTATTTAACATGTTCCCAGCACTAGGAGAAGTTCCAGGACACTAGATGGAGTAGTGATTTAGAGCCCATTAGAGCCCTACTGTATTTTCCTTTGATGATTATGACGGTCAGTCCCTCCATCGGTTTTCTGCCCACTGTTCTGTGGGCTCAGATCTGACCATCCCTCTGGACCAAGAGCATCATGCATTGTGCCACATCCTATAAATAAATGCCCATAATACAGCGGAACCTCCCTGAAGGCGTTAGTTCACTCGTTAGACAGACTGGCGTAGCACTCCAACACTGCTCACAATGAGTCGCTCTTCATTCTCAGAGACCTGCTCGGCAAAGAGTATTTCAAAGGGAATGAAATTTACTTTTTTACCGAGTGTCTATAACACAACTTGGTTGATTACCAGCCAAAGTGGCTGCTAGAGTAAAAATCTTACCAGCCACAATCAACATTTGGCTGGTGGCTGGTGTTAATTTCACACCCTGCTTCTGCTCTCCAGTCAAATGAACAAACAATTTTACTTTTTTAAAAAACAACAAAAATAATGTATAAATTGGCCTAACAACAAGCCCTAATTTTTATGTTGCAAAATACTTTAGCAGTGATGACTGCCTGAGATAAGACAGTTAACTGGATGAGGGCACAGCAACAAAGACTGTTGTAGCCAATCAGTGAAAAGATTGACCTTTTCATATAAATTTCATAAAATTTGGAAATGAGTCAGCAGCTTACTGCCTGGGGTTCCTCCTTAACCCCCCACCATCATAGACATGAACACGGCCCAGTACTCGGCTGGCAAGCGTCATTGTCCTTGCAAACAGACTTAACCTTACCTGCCATTATGATGTAACCTAACTGTCATGGGCCACTACCAAAACCCAGTCAATGACCCAATCATGCCTAAGAAATTATTCTTCTGTCCCAGCAAAGTAGTTTTAAATCCCAAGTCACAAGCAACCAAAAGTGTGGAGACGCTGGCATTTATGACCTAAGGGTAAAGGTGATATCTGACACTGGCTGCAGGGGCATGTTGAAGGGTCCTGCACTGAAATAAATCAGCCACCACACACCACAGAAAGGCCTCAGTGAAGCACAATTCTGAACCTCAATCAACATATTTAAATCTGATCAGGCTCAATCTTCAGTAATGGAACTTATGGGCTTTAAACCAGCTCAAAGTCTGACCAGTTATGAAATGTGCATCTACCCATCAGGGTCCTGATCTGTAACTTCACATAATCTTTTTTTCTTTTCTGAAAGCACACACAAGAAAAGTTAAGGGACTTCTCAGTTTTATGCTAAGGTGAACATTGAGTGCTGAAATAGCATCACGCTAACTGCTGACAGGGGGGATTCAAATAAAACCTGTGATAAATCAGGACACCGTGAAGGAAATACAGGGGAAAAAAATGGGTAAAGAAATTATCTGAGAAAGTATCTCACCTAAATTACCATAACAGCCATTTTGGGAAATCAGCATTTTTACAGATGGGGGTAACAACTGAGATCTTAGAAAATAACAACTGACACAACAATCAGCACATGACCCTGCATGATATTCAGCTTACCATGATTACCTGGGAGTTTTTCAGCAACCCAATGGAAACACCCTTCAGGAGACAATCCCACGCTATTAGGCATGACCTTGTCATTTCATAGCTTTCACTGCAAATAGAGCCTTAAGAGTGAACAATATGGTGCAACAGCAAACTACCCCATTATTTTACTAGCCTAGTTAAGCAGTACCCTTTGTCAACAGCATAATTGCCCAACACTGGTTAAATTACACAGTGCATTTCTGGCTCTGCTGAAGCAACTCTTGTTTGATGTGAAGTCACCAAGATTATGGCATTAAAAGCAAAGGAGCTAGTTTCTCACGAACACAAAAACATGGGTCAAAAATGTCAATGACCTTACATACTCGCAGCTTCGACGGTTTACGGATAATAGCAGAGGGTCATTTGAGGTCAGCAAACGGTATCAAATCCAAACAGTCTTTATTGACCCTTTACTCACAAAGAAAAGTGTAATTTAACAGCCAAGGTGCTGATTAGTCTAACAGGAATGTATAGATGTATAGCCCTTTTCATTGGGTATCACTATGGGCAGGAAGGGGGGGGCTAGCAAGCGATGAGGTCACTCTCCTCAGGCCTGATCCACTTCAGAGCCATTTCTTAGCTAGACTACTCACCATAAACAAGCTGCAGCTGGCTGTCAGCCCAGACCCACTGAAGAATGAGATAGCCAGTCACTCAATTGGCACCAACTGGAGCTTTAGTCTAGCATGGACACAATAGCAGCGACCAACAGAATTCATTAGCATCCAGGCTCCATCCAGGGCCACAGGAATAGAGGGAAAGCTAAACAAACAGGCCCTTACGGCACTATTTATACATGATTGAAAACTTTTTGAGCACCGCGCCGAGCAGTAAATCTACACCTGACGTGTCCCATTAACCATTCATAATGGGAAACATGGAGGGAACTCGCATAGCTGAACTATTTCCTGTCCTGGAGCTGACGGATCTCCACATTTCAGACAAGATGATCCACAAGAAGATCTTTACTTTAAACCTCATTGGCGTCTTTGGAGTGACCCCTGAGAGAAAACAGAATGGAGCTTTCCCTCTAAGATCATAAACCATCCAGAAGGTGCAGTACACAACATGAGTTCATTTGGGGAGCCTTCACATTTTCCCATTGTCGTATTCTGGCTGACCTCAAGAGACAATTCCATATGAGATTTGCACCTTCAGAATGGCTGCAGGCAAAATGTTTTTCCACTTACCCACGACAGACTAATTTAAAGGCCCACAGTAGCAGCTTCTCATGAAGTCACATTATAATTAATGGTACCGGTCTAGGTTTTAAATCAAGATGTGGCTTCAGCTGAGCAATTTCAAAGTGTTATTTACGGCTCGCGGGAGGTTTGAGGGGGGTCTCCAGAGAAAAAGGCTGTAGGGATTCCCTCACAATAGCCCCCCCAGAGACAAAAATACAAGGGCTCAATTCACAAAGGCAATATGTTACTACTTTTTTAAATATTTTTATATATTTTTTAATCTATATATTTTTTACCAACATTTTGTTGCTCGCAGGGTTACCACAAACCCATCTTCCCATCAGACGTGTGCCCTTTCTGTTGATTCCCAGTTGACATGAAGAAAACAACAATATCTCCTTGGGTACAACACTGTACACAAACCAATTCTGAAGCTTTGTTGCCAAAGAGCTGGGGTAAGCTGTTAATGCAACAGCAGGGTTAAACCACCACTACCCGTGACCTCAGAAGAAAGACACAAAGGCCCTTTAGAGAACCATGTTCAGAGGGGTGTGGAAACCCTCGGTAGAGCTGCAACATCTCAGGGTTTTTGGGAACTGGTTTGAGAGATTTCTACATGATATCAGCCATTTTAAAATGATATCAGATTCCCGCTTTATGGCGGAGTGCCCCAACCCAACTCAGGTAATGTATATCATCTACTGGACACTCTAAATCCACCACAGTTGTAGGTGGGGGGCTCAGTTAAGCAGAAGAGATAATAAAACTGAAGAGGTGGCGCATGGGCCCGTCACGGTCACTGCTGGAATGCAGCAGCAAAAGTAAATCCCTCCTTATGACACCACCCCACCCTTCCCCTTCAAGGTCAGAGGTACATGACTCCACGACTCCACGGATCATACCCTGAGCCGTCATTTATCCCAGCATTGTGTCATGTACAACTCATACATTTTCTAGGAACTGCATGGTCTTAATGATGGCACTCCCAGATGCCCAAAGTGAGCCTGTAAGCCATGCAAAGCTACATGGGCAGCTGGAGTAGAGAGCACCCAGCAACTTCAACCCAGGCTCCCAACTGAACTGTTAACTATTGGCAATTATTTAAATCGGACAATAATAATAAAAAAAACATGAAATCAACTTTTTACAAAAGCATGTTGTGGATATCAATGATAGATGATAACTGCCCAGCAGTAGGAAATATAGTGTGGAATGTCACTTAGGCTTAAGCAAAGCAAATAACAATATGATGTGGTTTTACAAGCGCTTTTTACATATTTGTTTAACAGTGGAAGATTAACAGAAATATTCTTCGGAATACAACTGACGCCACACCCTCAACTAACAAGAAAATAAATTCCGTCTTGGATTTACTAGGCTTTCGTAATGGGTATCTTCTTGCGTTTATTGCCAGTGCCATTTACCATTTACGGCTGCAATTGTAACATGCACGCTGGTCCTTAATACACCTTAGACTTGTGTAACTGAAACTCACAATACATTTTAGTTACAGTGGAAATATACACATTTCTGGAACATTCAGACACACAAAAAGAACCTGATGAAAAAAGCCCTGCTGTATGAACTATTTTATTGAGCAATGATGAGAGCTGTGTAGCATTTGTAGGGTGTCCAATTCCACGGCTACCAATTTCTTACAGTTGATCCACTTCTATATATTATGCAATGTATTGTTCTATTGGTAACAGCAGGGTGTGAAGTTAAAAGCAGCCACCAGCTGAATGCTGGTAAAATTTTGATTGTGGCTGGTAAGATTTTTACCTTAGCACCCACTTTTGCCAGTAACCAACCAGGTTGTGTTATATTGTAAAAGGTAATGTGGCTGGTTAAATGTTGAAAATGGCTGGTAATTTTTTGAAACCCAAAAGCCACTCTTGGCCAGGGGGTGAAAAAGTTAATTTAATTTCCTGTAACTGAATATTTATTGCACCAGGAAGATGTTTTACCATAATTAATAAAATCACCCTACACTCCAGAGGGTTCCAAATCTGGATCTCTGAAGGAGTCCCAGGAGGTCTTCAACAAAATGTAAAAGTTTTTCCCCTTTGAGAATGTTTTACCATGATATTCATAAAATAAATAAATAAATAAATTAATTAAAAAGGAAAGCCTGTAGTTTGCCTGTCATACCAGTGAGTGTCAGCAACACACAGAAAACCTTCTCCGGAGACCTGACCCTCTCGGACTTCACATTTGCCGTCGTTGTGTGTAGCAATTCAACATCAATCAGGATTTCCCCGCGCCCATTAAAAGAACCACACTGCTGCATACAAAATGCATCGTAGGCATATAAATTAAACATTAACCTTTCAACCTCCTGCTCAATAACCAGAATGCCTTGTGTAACATGTCCACATGGTTTTCTTACTTTCTTCTGTTGACACAAACAGATTCTGCTTGTTATCTGTTCACTCATCCTTTTACAGGTACAACCACAAAAAAAAAAGAAAAAAAAGATCAAGGTGAAAATTTAAGAAAATTACACAGCACTGAAGGTGATGGTACATCTATTACAAGGTGATGAATAAATCCTTAACAGGTGTGGCTTTATAAATTACAGAGGAGTCATTTTAAGCTGGACTGAACTTCTTAAGCATGTTGAATAGGATAGTCTCTTACGCAAGATTAATTGTAGTGCACACTCATACATGTGGGACAGCGCAGTGGGGTATTACAGGAGCCCGGTTTAGAATATGTTTAAGCTGTCTGAATTTCACCAATGAACAAAGGCCTGGTTTTCATATGTGCTTCAACTAGCTCAGATTGATTTTCAGGATTTCTCCCATACAAATCCTACAAGCACACATTTCATCTCACTGTCAGTATAGGCCTACGTCTCGATAGCAACTGCAAGAACCCCCCGTTTAAGAAATAACCAAGAGTTGCACTGAGCCCATGTCTGGCCCCACAGACCTGAGGCACCCCCATTCCTGCGCCCACACCATGGTGACCACACGTTCGCCATCATTGCACGTTTTGTTTTTGTTGAAACCCCTATGCAGGACCTCAGACACAAACTGCTGCCAAAGTCTCTTCTATTCATCCCAACTCTGATGTGCAGATAAAATGACACGTCCCTTTGAATTCACATGGTCTTTGTCACAGTTTTAAATGTTTTCTAAGCACAACTGAAATAACGCCCTACAAACAAACTTAATTTTAAAAAAAAAATTTTGTCAAAAAAATCTAGAATCTGCAGCAATGTCTGCCTTTCTTAAAAACCACTCTGCTTCAGAAATGTTGCATTACTGTCACATTAATCATGAAATAAACCCAGGAAATTTCATACACTTGGATATGGATTATCTATATGTAACGCCTCTGATTTATTTACTGGAGGGATTGGAATAATACTATTTTCATTCATCATATTCAGAAAAAATCTTTTTTCAGTCTGCACTTCAACCTCATCTGCATTGTATCCTTTAAAACTCAAAGTGCTCGAGTACAGAACTAAAATAACAACAAGATAATCAATGTTATTCACTTCACCTGTGAGTGGTTTTAATGTTGTGGCTGATCGGTGTATACAGTAGGAGTATAAATTAATCTTTACTTTATATAAATTCTAAGTAACCCAATATAGCCCATATGAATGGGAGAGTGGGTAGTATGAATTATTAAAGCTAGAGTATGCAGTTTTTCCCCACATTTGTTGTCACAATATCCCTTGGCCCTGCCCACAGAGAAAGAGACACACCCCCACCCCACAGACCTCATTGTGAACATGAAGGTCTGCGAGATACAATTGCAGGATTACAGATTAATGTAATCTAAAATTCCAGGTAAAACAACAAAATAGTTTCTGTTGTTGCAGAGTTGTTGCATAATACTGAGTTTGTGTAGCGTTAGTGTGAACCAGGCATTATCTGGCTACAGCTGGTAGCCACACTTTGGTAACGTAACCAGTTCGAGCTAACGCAATCTATAAGACATATAACGTTAGCAAGCCTGCCCTTCTTCTAAGAACTAGCCACAGAATAAAGTAATGTTATCAATAATACCAATTACCAACCTAGCTACTATTCATTATAGGTAATTACAGTTGTCTGGCAAGCAGAAAGTCCATTCGTGTTGAACCTTTTGACCTACCTGTCCAGTCTGTCTTTAAACCAATTAGTTCCCGAAAATCTCACCACCTTCTGAAATTAGCACCTATGTTTACTCCAGTTTTCGAGCGAGCTTTATCCAATTCCCTTTTATTTTTCTTTCCATTAAATAGCGCCGGTGTAACAGGTTGCTGTGAAATGTCTAGCTGGTGAACTGGCTACTGCCAGGGTCAATCTCACAGTTGATTGGTCCGCTATGTGGTCATAGTCATAAGCCACTGTTTTGAAAACAAAATTCGGAGAGAATTGCTGGTTTTAGAATGCAGAATTTGAGGGTATAATCACAGTCTATGGTGGTGGATTTCTGTCAGAACAGTTTTGTTCTATGATTGCCACAAACTAAGCATGACCGTTAAGTTGCATACTCTAGCTTTAATAATTTCCAACATACGCTACCAATTTGCCTACATCTCGTCTCCTCCTCTCCTGCTAACGTAGCCGTGTACACTGTCTCCTCTGCTCTCCAGGGGCACCAAACACGTGCTATTCGCATAACATCCCCACAAAACAACGGGGACCGTTGTGAAACAATTGGATACCATTGGACACCTACAAAAGAAACACATAGAGTTCTCTGTCATGGCTTTTATTTCACCATAATTACAGTGGCCCTGTGATCTCAAGCGGACGGGTTACAATGCCACCTTTGTGGCCGCAAACTGGCTAACACACAGACAGCTCTCACAAGCTGCACAACCGAAGAAGTCCACAGAATCTGACACCCTTCACTTCACTGGCCAGCACTTTGTCAGCAGCCCCGTAAAACAGCCTGCTCTCCCAAGTGGATAAATGTCCATTGTGTGAAAGGCCTCCCTGCAGATTTTCTTGAAAGCTGGGACATGTTGTCCTTGTAACTATTAAGGTCACTGTTCAGGTCAAATCTTGTCCCCTTTGGCCTTATGCATGCCTAATAAAGTTGCCTTAACACAATTTTTGATCTACATGAATTACAATGATAGGATATTTGGTTTGATGCTAAATCTGACCCTTTGTATTAGCTACATGAATATTGTATAAATGTCTGAATAGAAAATAATTTTTAATTTTATTTTTTTTAATTAAAATGACTAAAACATTTTCTCAAAAAGCAATCTAATCAATGCTACAATTCAGAAAAACCTGCACGTATATTTCACAGTATCACCCAGTGCTCCTCAATAAGACACAGTAATGATGACCTGGAGCTCATGCATTACTGATCTGAACCATTTGGCATAATGCACATAAAGACCAACAAACTCATCTGAAACTTCAAATGAGCACAGGTCAACTGTTAAAATATTTCCTTGACAACCCATATAAACGAGACCCCATATAAGCACTCCACAGGGGGTGTGGAGTGTTGAGGAGGGACAGTTCTCCCTGCATCACGGCACATATAAGAGACCACTCTGACAAGACAAGAAAGAAAGAAACACACTGACAACACAAAATGTACTAAACACCTGCTGGTCTTTATTAAAGTGGTCCCTGGCCACAGCTAGGCAGGTATCCATATTAAGCACACCAAATGTTTTATGACCAAGTATAGATGTTTGGCTTCATTCAGAAAGGGCTTAGGGGCCCACAGTCAAGTTGGCTTATTCTCCTTCCCAATGGCAAATGTGCCAGAAAGCAGTTAGATCTACCTTTTCAATCATTACATTGCAGAAGGGTCATGGAATCGTACTGTATATAAAAAGTCAAGGGCAGGGGTTCTGGCACTGAAGCAGTTGGGTTAATGTTTGACTGAACTCCATGATTGGCAACATACAGCAGGAGAACTGATGTCTCACAGAATCCACGTGACTCATTACTCCACATTATTTACATGTTTACCTCGTTAAAAAATAATTAAATGATGCCTAGGTTATTTTGATGAAAGTACTACTGTCTGTATCATTTCAAAAACTGACGTTCTTGATGTAAACATACATAGTTGTATGGTTTGTATGCAATCTCATCTCCTGAGGAGAGAGATCTGTGATATTAGTCTGCACTTTCTCATGAATTTAATTGCTTAATTAGAACCTGCAACAGCAGGTTTGGCACAGGCTAAGCTCGTCATTAACTTTGAGAGAGAAAAAAACTGGCTTTAAAGGCAATCATGACGTAATTCGCAAAGGATTTATCAGGTTGCCTGATACAAATATACCTGCAGAAGCCATTCTATTCCAGTGTTCGTTCTCTAGGATGAAGTAACATATAGTTCACGTTGGTGAGTTAATAGCACCATGCACTCACGTCCCAATTCACTCCATCCTAAAAAAATACCGAGCACTATAAGGAAACCTTCGTCAATGTCTGTTTTAGCTTTCTGGGTGGCAAACACAATATGACTGATATGTATTCTAAATTAATAGATATAGCTTTATCGCTAGATTTGCAGCTTCATTCACCGCTAGAGCTTGAATAATAATGAGACTTGCGTGTTTGTTTCCTGCTAACGTTATGTTCATGGCGCGTGCCAAACTGTCTTTTTTAGGTAGCGAGCTTTAGGACCGTTCAGTTAACGTAACGTAGCTAAACTGCTACTCTGCTTCTAAACGAGTATGCTAGTACGTTAAGCTATCGTTAGCTACACAAGAATGGTGCTTGCTGAATGAAAAACCACATAGGCCGGTAGCTAAATTGAGTGGTTGCGACATTTCACACAATTAAAATAGTTGGCCATGTGTTAAAAAAAATACTCACCTCTATTTTGTCAACATTCCTGGCACAGCCGACCACCTTCATGCCGTGTTGAACAAGAGCCCGTGCTACAGCGGCTCCAATCCCCACCGAGGCTCCAGTCACGAGAGCAACTCTTCCTTTCCAGCGCTCCATTTCTACACAATACAACAAAATTAACTTTGCGAAACCGTCGAATGAAGACAATTTCGCGGATCTCTATCTATAATAAAAACAAAAACCAATCACTCGTGCTATTGGGCGGGCTCTAGTACGGTGCAGCCCTCCCTTAATCCTGCTCCCTCAGCATCCAGGAAAAGGCACTGTTGAGGAAGCTCCAATCCCTGCACTCTGGATTAAATATTAAATGGCAAACAATACGCAACGTTTTTGGTTGACGTTGCCTCCCGCTTCTTTTCGCCATTTATTTCCCAAACATACATAAATTCCCAAACACCGTTTCAATCGTCCAGTGATAAATGTTAACTCGCGTACAATGTATAGCCTTGGAATATTAGTGAATTTTAAATGGCATGTGTATGCTTTTCCAAGGTTTAATAAAACGTAGCCTACATGGTTTACAAACTTACTGATCTTACCAGAAATGACATCAAACAATGTTGTATATATGTTTTAAACGTTAGCAAACATTAACTTTTACAATATGGAGTTACTTTCTTCTACTTTGGCATAGGCTACTTTTAGTGTTTTAAAGTACATTTCAAAACTACCAACGCGATTAGAAATTATTTCAGACTATTCCAAAGGATCCCTGTACCATCAATATCATTTCGTTAAATGCATCCAGTACTTCTTCTGTCAGTATTTACATTTCAAATGTATCAAAACATTACGCGAATGGTTGCTTTATTTGAAAGGACTGAAATGACCTGCAATAACCACAAATTTTATTGGCATATCAAGTCATGTGCCCCCTTTACATGACTATTCCAAGATCGGTGTCCTTTCGCCACCTAGTGGCGACATAAAACAGGTCGATACAACAGGTGCCTCCGTTAAACATTCGCAAACTGTCTTGTGCAAATTATTTCTATGGGCCTGATTTACCTTTAGCATGTGTAAACCTTCTAACACATGCAAAATCAACATGACCAAACAGTTCTCATGATATTATGTGTTTTGCACCAATCATTGGTTGTTTTATTAGTTTTGCATGCGCTAAATGTCTCTACATGAAGAGCACAGGTCTGCACCTACTATCAAATAGATAATAAAACCACATTTTAGCATTACATCTTCAGCATACTTTACCGCAATTATACATGGCAGATCATGTGTTCAAAAAAAATCCAAAAGCCAACCAACCTCCACTGCATTTCATGGCATGCACACAAATGAAACAATTTCTGATGCATATTAATAAATATTCTTTATTTAGTAAATTTTGCACATTGCACTCAACATTAACATCCAAACCCCTTTATAAATGGATGTCTTCTGTAAAATCTTTATATTCAGATAATTTCATTTCTGTACACATTTATTGGTACAACATTTTCCACTAAAATGAAGTCAGTCAGAGAAACAATAAATGTAGAATGGAAGAGAAACATAAGAGAGACTACCACATCTACTCTAATGTCACAGTCTGCAAAGCTTGTGTAATCAAATCAACTGTGGTCTCCACCAGCAGTCCTAAGAGTGATGGCAGAAACAAAACAGCAGGGTCATCAGAGAGGAACGGTTGGAGGCAGGGGGGGGGGGGGGAAGTACAAAAGAAAAATCACATTCACTTCTGACGAAATAATTAATTGAACAAGACACCAAAAGTACTTCAGAAATTTTAAAGGCGGCGCAGTGGTCATTTAGAGCATTTCCCTAAAAAGACAGGGGATGACTGTTTCCTGTTCGGATCATTACTTCACACCAGCTGTGGGGGCAGCCAGTCCCCACTGGAGACTAGTTTCTTCTGCTCATTTGTGCGGCAGTACTTGGTAAATCTATCTTTCAGGTGCTGTCGGTACTGATCCCGGTTGTTGTAGAAAGACTTGTTGTTTTCCACAAAGGACTGGATTTCATCTTGTGTGAGACAGTTCTCCTCACCTGAAGTGACTTCAGATTCATCCTGTAAACGACAAAAACAGCAGACTGAGCCAAACCCAACAGATGGGTCTTAAATTCCACCATCGGAAATAAATGGACAGCAATGAACTACTGTAATATTATGCAAATTACACAAGCCAACACTTTCTTTTCTCCTTTGATTACTATTCTTGAAAAACGGAAGAAACAAAAGGATCTTTAGGCATTCGGCTCCCTCATCTTACTTCTGGTCTTTGTCATATTGTTGGCTTGCTACATCAGTCACTTTTGTATTTAGCATTTTCTCCTGAACAACGTGGCTTAATTTTTACCATTTATCCATTTATATCGCAAAATTATTCCTGAAGTTGGCCACCTCTTCAAAGACAAAGCAGTCCATCCTGGGATTTGAACCTGCAACCTTATGGCTAAGGCAACTTTTCAAAGCACAACTCCACACTGCTGTCCACAGCATATATTACTTACAAGGAGTTCCATCAGACATTTTGTGCTACAGTTCCAGCGTGTGCAGGAGTTTGCTTCTGGCAGCCTGGCAGAACAGTGCACCAACTTTCGATGTTCTGCCCAGGGCAACTTAAGTGCAATGCTTGCAAAGGTCTCGCAGCATAGTTTTGAACACGTCTCTTTGGTTCTGTAGGCGTGTGCCACGCTGTGCACCTTCCCCACTGTCCCTCTTCTGTTTCCGTCAGCCACACAGCCTTCAGCTTTCTGACCCTGAGGAGTCGAGTGGAAATGGTGCTTTATGAATACCCTGCAGCAGAGGTCTGGATTCTACTGGAGAACTATTTCGGTGACATTTACCTGATCTTCACAGCACCCCAAAACCTTGTTTTTCTTCTTTTTCTTCTTATTTTTGCCCTTGGTGTTCTCTTCGACGTTAGCCCAGCACTCTACACAACTGTCAATCCCGTCCTCCTCTTTATCCCCAGCAAGGCGATGGCCACAAGTATAGTCCCCTAAAAAGCACAAATAAGAACCCAGCAAAGCACAAAGTCAGTGATTACCTATTGAGGCGCTCAAAAATGTTCAGCAGGTGAAACGGATTAACGACGGACAAACCCGTTTCATCATGGTTGCATATGCCTTCAGTGCAGGCCACGTCAGAGCCCTCTCGAGAGCCTGTCTCACTGCCTTCCATGCTTGAAGAGTAGCCACAGTCACTGCCATTGCTGTGAGGTGACAATCCTAAGGGTTACATAAGAGGAAGACAACTCAATTCAACAGTTCAAGTCCATTTTTTTGTTGTTGGGATAATCCAGATTGCATATAGACGTAATTTGAAACATTCAAAACCAATATCTATCTCTCCCCCAAGTTCCCTAAAGCCAAGCACACACTACACGACTTTTAAATCTTTACAAAATCCCGTCTGAGGAGAGCAGCTCACATCCAGAGACTGTCAAATGACAGTCTTTAAAATATTGTTGCGGGATGCAGCGCACGCTAGGCGATTTTAGGAAGACAGAAAATTACTCGGGGGTTGCACATGACATGATTTCGAATTTCCACGCAGTTGCCAAGGCTACAGAAGTATGGATCATTTAAAACAGTTTTTCGTTGCGTTTGTTGTACGCTGTTGACATTCTAGTAGAACGATGTGTCACTGCAAGTCAGCCAGGACTCCCGACAAAATCAAACCAGTTTGAAAAGATCGTGGGCTCTCCCGACGAGGTCCAGACTGGTTCACGAGAGAAATAATCCAGTTTTTGACCATCTCAGATCAAAAGACCGTTCCAGCCGATGGAACCAAGATTTCTTGCAGATGTTTTAAAGATTATCATAAGACTGGAAAATTTGTCGGGAGTTCGTCTTTGACATCAGAATAGGGGCAAAAGTCGTGTAGAGTGAGCTCAGCATAACCCAACTACTGACTGTAATTAACGGAAATAAAACTAAAAAATAAAATTTTAATCGGTTGAAAAACTAAAACTAAACTAAAACGATAAACACACTCTGAAAACGAACTAAAACTAAACTAGAAAGTGAAATAAAATAAAATTGTAAAAATAAAAGAAATTAAAAACTTTAAACTATAATAACCTTGCGCAATACTCTTTAAAGCTTTAAAACATGAACCTCCAAAGCCTTCCCCTTTTCACAGCACACGCCACCAGAAATCTTGTTGCAGGACAGCGTTTTAGGTGCATCGGGATTTTTCTGTAATCACTGGTATCCGACTCACTCCAAAACATACGAGTACCAAATGTACCTTTCTTGACATTTGGTGATCCCAGTATTTGACTGTCGGGGCAGCTGCAGGTGGTCGCATTCGTGACAATGACTTCCACGCAGCCATTTAACTCCTCTGGAGTGCCACAGGATTTGCATCCATCCTCCACAGACTCCAAAGAACCCTGACGCACAAGATCAGCGAACGATTCAACACAGAGTCAAAGTATACATTTGTACTCATCCCATCACCGGCATACTAGTTTCAAGTGGTTGTAACTCCGAACTCAGGTACGCTTCCACCATATTCAAATTCCATATGGCCTCCTCCTCAATGCCTTCAATATATTCAGATGTGCAACAAGTGCAGAGCAATCATCAATTATACAGTAATGTTAAAAACTATTGTGCCGTTTTAGAATCAGCTTGAGTAAATTTGGTTTCCTATAAAACTCCATTCACATCACAGTCATATAGGCTACATGGAGCAAGAGGCACTGGCACACAATGACATTGACCTGTTCTTTGTTGGAGTATGAATCACTGCAATAGTTTATTTCAAGGCCTTTGTACAACTTTGTCCTACGGTGATTTGCATGCTTACACCCACACACACAGTCAAAAAGCTCTTCATTGGGATTGAGAACCTCTGATATAAAGAATTTAGAAGAGAAATCTACAAGTATCTTGGAAAACTCTACTGGAAAATATTTTCTTCACTGTAAAAGTGAAGTGTTCTACGACGGCTCTACAGAGGCATGTATCCACAGTGTTCTGGCTCACGCCCGGAGCGAACGGGATTACCTCATCGAGGCTCTTCTCCTTGCTGTCCGCGTCCTGTCCAGGCACGTCGAAGCCACACTTGTTTTTGCGCCGGTTCTTGCGCTTCAGTCTCTTCTTCTCCTGTTTCAGCTCTCGCACTCTCTCCTCCTCGGAGAGCTCCTCGCACAGCTGCTCCAGCCGACTGATCCCCTGGACCTTCTCTATGGCCATCTAGCATGAGGCAAGGCCTTACAGTTTAACACGTGTGGGCATACGTAATGGGACGAGTGATTAAAACCATTGGGCATTTAAAAAACGAATTTTGGATAAGGTCAACGCTTATTCAAAATCATTAACATCTTAACTTTTTATTTTATTTTAACAAATTTACTTCAATGTATTATGCTTATAAATGTATACATCTATGCACACAATATTAATTTAAAGAATTGCATAATATTTTTGCATATTTTAAATATGCATATTTTTCTTACGGTTTAATGAACACTTTTAAAATAAAGTTTTTTGAAGCAGTTGCACAGGGTCTTTAAAAAAAAGTCGTATTTTTACCTCAAAGCTTTTGCGTAACGCATCAACGCCAAGATAGAAAAGCATCTGCCAGGTCTGTTCCTCAGCTCGCAGTTTCTGCCATATTCTGTGCAGACGTTCATACAGGTGGATTCCCAGGCAGGTTAGAACTTCCTCTTGGGCGATGTCGATGGTTTTGGCGTGCCTTTCTCTACGTCTGGGAGAGGAGAGTATCATTAACCACTGCTGACTGAAAAACAACTCACTTTCTTTAAATGTAATCAGGAATGTTCCTCGTGTTTCTGGGGCAATGACTGCCTGGCTGGATGCTATGTATATCTTAATGCTGTTACGTGCATCACTAACATTTGGGTACAGCTTGTAACATGCCAAAAGCCAACAGCAACAAACTGCATGCATTTTAAAGATCATATGCAGTGGGTATATAGGTATAGGTATATATATATATATATATATATATACAGCTAAAAAAAATTAAGGGAACACAATCATTACACCAAGTCATTACACCAAATCAATTAAACCAAACAGGTCATGCTGGATGATGTTGCAGGCAGCATAACATTCGCCACGGTGTCTCCAGACTATCACGTCGGTCACATGTGCTCAGTGTGAACCTGCTCTCATCTGTGAAGAGAACGGGGCGCCAATGGCGAACCTGCCAATTCTGGCGTTCTCTGGCAAATGCCAATCGAGCTGCACGGTGCTGGGCTGTGAGCACAGGTCCCACTACAGGACGTTGGGCCCTCATGCCACCCTCATGGAGTCTGTTTCTGACAGTTTGGTCAGAAAAATGCACACGAGTGGCCCGCTGGAGGTCATTTTGTAGGGCTCTGGCAGTGCTCCTCCAGTTCCTCCTCGCACAAAGGAGCAGATACCGGTCCTGCCGCTGGGTTGTTACCCTTCTACGGCCCTATCCAGCTCTCCTCGTGTAATGGCCCGTCTCCCGGTATCTCCTCCACGCTCTTGAGACTGTGCTGGGAGACACAGCAAACCTTCTTGCGACGGAATGTATGGATGTGCCATCCTGGAGGAGCTGGACTACCTGTGCAACCTGAATGGGCTGCAGGTACCGCCTCATGCTACCAGTAGTGACAAGGGCACTAGCAAAATGCAAAACTAGAAAAAAATCTGTCAGGAAGGATAAAGAGAGAAATGGTCTGTGGCCACCACCTGCAAAACCATTTACTTTTTGGGGGTTATCCTGCTGTTGCCTCTCCTGTCCGTCTGCTGTCACTTTCATTTGCACCAAAGCAGGTGAAATTGATTCACAATCGTTTACGCTTCTTAACTGGACAGATCGATATCCCAGAAGTTTAATTGACTTGGTGTTATACTGTGTTGATTGAGTGTTCCCTTCATTTATACATATATATATATATATATATATATACACATATATATACACACACACACACACACACACACACACACAGTGTCCTCCACTATTATTGCCACCCCTGGTAAAGATGAGTAAAAAGGGTTATAAAAAATCAGCCATTTGGTGAATTAGCTTAATCTTACAGTGAAAAAATAAGAAAAATCCAACCTTTAATTGAAGTAAATTTATGAGAAAAAAAATCCCTCAAGAAATAATACTTTTTAACAAAACCAAGTGTGCCACAATTATTGGCACCCCTGCCTTTATATATAGAATAAAGTATGAATGGATCTCTATGGAAATTGGGGGGGTGGGACTAGATTTAGCTGTAGATTACACTGGAAGAGTATGGGACACATGGTTGGCTAAATGGCTCCAAGTCATCAAGGGTCTGATGTATCAAACAAGCCTTAAACCATCACTCTGCTGCCAGAAATACAGTAGATATGGATGGATAACGTGAAGGGTTTCACCCGACTTATTTTTCCAGAGTTCAATAGAAAAAATTGTCAGGAGAAACAACCCTTAAAGGGACCCATCCATATCTACTGTATTTCTAGCAGCAGTGATGGTTTGAGGCTTGTTTCATACCTCAGACCCTTGATGACTTAGCCATTTTACCCACCATGTATTCCATATTGTTCCAGCATAATTTACAGCTAAATCTATTCCCCACCCCCCAATTCCCATAGAGTTCCATTCAAATGCTGAGACGTTATAGTATTGCTTGTAAAAGTACCAGAAAAAAAGACATCGAGTCTTTTGATGTTGTTGGGTCACAGACATCAGAAAGTCATGGCATGCAAAAGATATGCGACAAAATATAAAAAATTATTACATTATTCGATATATAAATGCAGGGGTGCCAATAATTGTGGCAACATGGTTTTGCTAAAAACGATTATTTCTTGATGAGGGATTTCTTTTTCTCATAATGAATGTACTTATATTAATGGTTTACTTATATTTTTAAAAAATTCAGTGTGAGATTAAGCTAATTCACCAAACGGTGAATTTTTAAAAATCCTTATCTTACCAGGGATGCCAATAATAGTGGAGGGCACTGTAAATACATATATATACACACACGTAGTATACCTTCAACCAAAGCTATCATATACAAACAAATCAATTTAGCAAATACACATGATCGCCAATTTGAAAGCTGAATGTCATTTCATTCCCATCATATAAAAATCTATTACAGAAAATTATTAAAATAGGTTAACTTTCAGTTAAAAAGCAGAATGTTTAGAAAAGGTATCAAAACATTCGTGTTAACCTTTATGAATGTTCATAGAACAAAATGGCCGTTTTAACTGTAAAAATTCTACAGCACTCACTGAATACACAAACATTACTGGAACTGATACGACAAAACTAAGAAATGAGTCATTAAATTGGGTTATTCAGTCATTTTTCCTGGATTGCTCTTTGTAAAAATAACTATTTAAAGGATATGACATTTTAATAGAGACAGAAAAGATACAAATTAAATGATTCTGTAAAATAAAAGCAATGTACTGTATGCATGTACGTAATAATGTTTTTTCTAGAACCATGTGGCCGAAGTGTGTGTTGGGAAAATAAATAAATAAAAAAAGTGTATAAAAAGCGCTAGATTGCCCATTCTAGCAAATTACATACTCATACCCTCCAGCAAACTCGGGCTCGGCTCGGCCCAGAAGATGGGCAATGAAGTCCGTTTCGCAGCACACGTGGATGTGCCGCTCTTGGGGGCAGCAGCGCAGGCCCTCGTACAGAGCCGCACAGTAGCCCTTCTCCTTGCTGCAGTCCAGCTCGCCCACCAGAATGTTGTACGCTCTGAGTACCTTGTTCTTGCAGTCAGTGCAAAACCTGGGGGCAGGGGGGGGGTCAATGTCACAATGTTAAAATGCTAACCGCAAAGAAGAGATGCAAAACAACACCCAACAAGAGAGTGTCAAAGTACCATCAGTTAAAGAAAGTGTGTAAATGTCAGAGGGGGGGGGGGGGCAACAATAAAGTAAATATCTACAATATCTTACCGATGCTTACGCAGGTACGTTTCAAGAGTTTCTAAAAGACAAGCGCTGTCGATCAAAACAACCTCATCCCTGCATTCCTGAGACATGAGCTCCCACACGTCCATCCAACAGCTGCTGCAAGAAAAACACACTTTACCACCAACACTCATCAAAAGCACTGGATTTACACACCTGCCTGTCCTGCCAATTAACACACCACACTAGTATGACTTAATACAAGATAAATGTAGCAAATCTGATTAAAATCTCATTACTTTATACAGTACAAATGCTTTGTCCTTCTACATATAGTTAAGCAAACGGTCAAGCGTGCAGGTAGAAGGTCAACATTTTAACGTTTGTAAATGAACTACATTAAAGCCTTTCTTTGCAACCTACCTGCTGTTTGCCTGAAATGGTCCAAAGTGAAAAACGATGCTACAGCTGACTTCTCTCTGGTCTCCTCCACAGTCTTTATCTACAACTAAACCCTTTTCTGTGCTTCCTTCTCTACGGTTCACAAAGAAACATCCAGCAGTATGGACTTTTTAAAAAAAGGGACACACCTCTTCACAAAATGATCACTGACAAGACTCAGACCATATAAGGTGTATTGTATATCTCAAAAACCATTGGAAGCAAAGAAAACAGATCAGATTTTAAGAAACAACTCACCCCAAAGGCTTGGGTTTGTGTGTATCTAATGAGTGCAACTGGCAGCGCTTGTTCTTTTTGCTTTTTGGAATGGCGTCAATCATATCATTCAACTTTGACCTGTAAAATAAAAAAGCAAACACGTCAAGTCACTGAAGACACAGGGGTCATCCCATGTCAAATCACACGCCATGACTAGGGCTGCAACAATAATCGCCATACCACGGTCATGGGAGTCTTACCGCGGCTTTGGGGATGTTACCTTCATGACCACTCATGTCGATATTGATAATGACAAATTCACTACTATTGATATATTGAATAGAGCATAAATATTGTTTCACAACAATTCTTCAATTAAATCTATCGTAAATGTCAATAAAATGATGAATAATACAATGAAAACACCTTCCTGCTCATTTCTGGTAACGTTGTCCTTGTCCCACAGCACTGCTATGGACACAGGCTATGGTGCATGATACGGTGCTGCGTTAATCCATTATTTGCTCATAGACAACTAGCCTTTGCTTGCTAGCCAACAATCATACTTCTGATAGGCTAGTTTTCGACTTTACTGTTACTCAAGATACCACGCCCGTACACTCGCTATTTTGTGGGAGTATCAGGAATAAATTATGCAATCCAAAGACCACTGCAAATAAAACATTTAGGGCCTCATTTACCAAGACATTTTGTGTGTGCAACACCTTTTAGCGCACGCAAAACGAATAACACAACCAATGATTGGCCCAAAACAAATACCATGACCAATCACTGGTCATGTTATTGGTTTTGCGTGTGCTGAAAGGTCTTCATAAATCAAGCCTTAAGAGTCCATCTTCAGATTTTGTTTCTTTCCATCCTCACGCAGCTAATTTAAGCAAATGCTTAAAACAGAATCCATGTCAACTCATCCCAATATAAACATAGCCAGGAAGGTGTATTTTATCTTGAGGATATTCAGAGGGTATGTCCCATCAATATGAAGATATTCAGTCAATATTCCGAGGGTGTCTCGGCCTTTAAGTTGTGCGCAAGTCTGAATCAGAATATGATTTTGAGTCAAGTGTATAATATGGACATACAAACCCCAATTCCTAAAAAGTTGGGACGGATATGTAAAATGCACATAAAAGCAAAAATTGAAAAAGGTACAAAGAAAATATATTTAATGTTTTACCTCATCAACTTCATTGTTTTTTTGTAAATATATGCTAATACCGAATTTGATGCCTGCAACATGTTCCAAGAAAGTTGGGAAAGGGGCAAAAAAAAAAAAAAGAGACTGGGATACACCAAAAACACCTGTTGAATCACTTGAAGGGTTGTTTCTCCTGGCTTATTTTTCCATATAGTTCTGCTCGTTTGATACCTCAGACCCATTTATGGTGCGTTAATCATTTTTTATATTTGGTCACACATCCTTTGCTTGCTATGACTTCCGGATGTCTGTGACCAAACAACATCAAAAGACTCTTGATGTCTTATTTTCTGGTACTCTTACAAGCGATACTATAACGTCTCTGCATTTGAATGGATCTCTATAATATATATATATATATATATATATATAGAATAAAGTATGAATGGATCTCTATGGAAATTGGGGGGTGAGACTAGATTTAGCTGTAGATTACACTGGAACAGTATGGGACACATGGTTGGCTAAATGGCTCCAAGTCATCAAGGGTCTGACGTATCAAACAAGCCTCAAACCATCACTCTGCTGCCAGAAATACAGTAGATATGGAGTGAAAACTTGAAAGGGTTTCTTCTTCCGACTTATTTTTCCATAGAGTTCAATAGGAAAATTTGTCAGGAGACACTTAAAGGGATCCATCCATATCTATTGCATATCTAGCAGCAGAGTGATGGTTTGAGGTTCGTTTGACATCTCTGCAAATAAAGCGCCATCGAGTACGCTGCTCAATGGTACGACTTGAATCCCTCACCCGTGCACGTAGAAGAGCATGTAGAGTTTCTTGGCGTCGGCCATGCAGGCCCGGGTGACAGACAGCACTCCCGTGGATCCCACGGTGAGGGGCTCCAGAGCCGGATTCCCAGACTCCACCAGCTGAGAGAAGAGTCGCTCCACGCTGCGCCTGCAGCCCACGCATGGCACCAACTGGGAGAGAGCGCTGAACACCTCCCGTGACGTCACCATGGTGGCGATGTTGAGGTCCTGCGGCTTCAGCATGCTATGATTCTGCCAAGCGGGATCGGCCCAAAACAGGCTTTAGAACCATGTCTGCTTACTGCACACCCCAGCTTCAACATTGTTTGAGCAAATGCACAGTTCCAAGATGCGTTTTACAACATCGTTTGGAATTAAAACTTTCACCCAGGTTAACTTACACTTATGAGGAACTACACTTTTGACAGCCTACACAATACTGAGCCACCTTTATATTCATAGGGATTGAAAATAGAACATTACTGAGTGATGGTGTCACTGTACATCAGTTGCATGTAACTAATGGTCTAATGCTTAAAAACATGTCCACAAAAAAAAGCATCAGTGCTTCAGACATGTAACATGCTGCCCAATTTACCTTCCACTCAGCAATGCAGCTTTATGTGAACTCTTGTAAGCAGACATACCTGTATGAACCGTTTCATCTGTGAACTGTTACTCTGATGGCTTTCAAGATGCAGGACATTGTCAGAAAATTCCATCACCATCTGAATGAAACAAAAACAATTACACTGAGTGTCAAAAAGTTTGAGTTTTTCATAATATTTCAGTAAACAAAATAATAGGAGCCATTACAACTTGCTTAAAACATTAACACAGATTTCAGGTTGAGGAATTAAGACTGCTTACTGGTATCTCATCAAAAATGTCTGACATAAAAAAAAAAGCCAAAGCCTATTGTAGCTCACACTAAATACACTAGCTCTATTCCAATGCAATGCTATCCAAAGTTTCCTAAATTATTTAATGTGTTTCTTCATCTTAGCATGTGAAGAGATTGTGCCTCATGGAACAACTATTGATTTCAATTAATGTTTTTAACAGTTGATGAATAATTACACTCCAGAAAGGATATGGTTATACTTTGTTGTCAAGTTTACTTTAGAAAATGTACAGGTATTAAAATGTTAACTACTGTTACAGATTTTTTCTTCAGACATTTATATCAAAAAACATCATGTACAATAGAGAAAGGGGGATGAATAAATAAATGCAGATAAAAATTAGGACTATTTTTACCGAGAAAATAGCGTACATATAGCATTTGTACAAACGTATCCAGACATGTTTGTGGGTCAGATGATGGCAAAGAAGTAATAGTACTAATTTTCTTAACATAATAAATTATAATACTTGAACAACATTTTGTGAACACAAGGATATCTATGATCTGTAGAACCACAGGCTTTTATAAAAATCCACATATTCCAAATAAATAAATAAATAAATAGATAATAATAATACATTTGATTAATTCTGTGCTTTTCATAGACCCAAAGCAGTGGATGCAGACAATTGTTCAAACATGCCCTATAGTGTAGTAATTTTTCTGTTTAATTTATAAGTGCAACACATCTGAATCAGAGTATTTCCAATATAAATTATTCTCATTTTGCAGTTTGATGTGGAACATAGTTTCATTGACCACATGCTCTTGAGATGCTAAGATGAAGAAACACAGGGCCAAGTTGCATTAAATAATTTAGGAAAGTTTGGATAGCATTGCTTTGTAATAGAGCTAGTGTATTTAGTGTGAACTACATCGGAGACATTTTTGATGATATCACTTATTTTTGGTAGGTAACTAATGATGAATAATGCAAGATAATGACATTGAAAGAGACATGCATACAGAATACATGCATTCCAAATAAATGTATGCAGACATTTGCGTAACCATAATGCCCTCTACTGACGAGAATGAGAACATTTCTCCTATTACCGATAGCCCACAATTACATTAAAAAAGTTTGTAGATGAGCTGTATTTAATGTCTAAATACAACACTGAACAGCACCACCTGAGCTATGGATCATTAAGAAGCATGTAAATTAATTAACCAAGACATGCATGCACAATAGGCTAGACGCAAAGACATTCTAGCTGAAAGAAAGACATACAGCCTAAAAAGATAGTACAGCCTAAATAGTTTGCATAAGTAAAATATGGAAATACGCAAACAGTTTTTCTTTTGCCATGACATTTGTGAAAGACAAAGCAGAGCGTTGCAGCGAGGGATGCTATAGCAGGCAACAACAGTAAACAACTTTCTTGTTTGATCTGTGCTTTCCTCCAGTTTGCCTTTCACAAATGCATGGCAAAAAAACCTTTGCGCAGCTCGAAGCGTCCATGTTCGCGTATTTGCGTGAGGTATGTTTCAGCCCTAACGTTGGCTAACAAGCTTAATTGGACAACGCACTTTTCCCAGGAATCTTAGCCAGAAAGAAAACAATAGATACTACTAAAAAAGTAGCCTACCAGAGATTCTTCTTCTTCTTCTTCTTCTTCTTATTATTATAATGAAGTGTTTGCAGTAAGCTACATTGTCTGCAGAGTAGCATAGACTAGAGGCATATTTGGAGACTATTGTAATTTTAAAAAAGTGACTAACCATGACACAAATACGTTTGGGGAATTGGAGGTTTATAAATCTGATCTCTTCAGGTATTGCAGCTTATAGTAGGCTATCATCAATTCTTAATGCATTATTGTAAATTCTTAATTGTCCTAGTAGTTAATTTTATGGTGACATTGTGTTATGTGTGAAAAGGATAAACTGAACAGAGCTGAAGAGAAGAAATGAATGAAGACATAATAAACTAATGTTGGCCGAGGCGAGCGTTAAAGGTTCGGTTTACACAGTTAGTCAGACATGACCGCAAGAGCACAGCAGGCTCCACAGACATCTTTTTGTCGGCATTTGTGAGATTAACACATGTAGCCAACGGCAGTTATTTATATAATTTTTTTTACATTACTGCAACAACGCGATGTTAACCAGATGATATTCTGCGTTAAAACTTTTTTCTTTGCTTGACAAATGGCCATGGGATACCTGTCCCCATAATGTAGCTAGCCTGCATTCTGCTGTGGTGTCCAGACTCCAGTGACTGAATTGTTTCACGTGATATAGGCTATAGGTCATTTGCAGGGTCCGTCTGACTTCCACCATTTTGCTGTAGTACAAGTGA
Source organism: Ilyophis sp. 1 JC-2022 (assembly GCA_022702515.1). Lineage (NCBI taxonomy): Eukaryota > Metazoa > Chordata > Actinopteri > Anguilliformes > Synaphobranchidae > Ilyophis > Ilyophis sp. 1 JC-2022. The sequence goes on along the minus strand of CM040401.1, from coordinate 61,881,368 downwards.
AACATTGAACAGTTAATACTGGAAATGTCTTTTACCCTAATAAAAATACATTTGGTAATGTGAAAATAATAAGTGTAATAAATGATTTAAGAGGTGCACATTGTTTTTGTTTAAAATAAACTGGTGCCCTGTTGGGCTCGAACCCCAAATCCTCTGTGTGAGAGGCAGCAACTGTAACCAATAGGCCACAGTAGCTTCATGAATACACAAAGCCATATAGCGGTCGTCTGTGATTCTGACGTGTCGACATTAGTTTGAAGCATTTTTATTGGGCGATAAGCTTGGGAGAGCAGATATGCAATGTCGTTATCCAATGGAGAGAATTATTCTTTGAGGGTACAGAGGCAGGCAGGTAGTGAGGGTCTCTGGGTAGGCAGGAAAAATTGGAAGAACAAGAAGAAGCAGAAGAGGAAGGAGAAACCGCAAAATAACCCAAGTTTGGTGCTTTATTGTGTGGATGTGTGAAGTTGTACGTTAATGCTGTGTGGTTACATTAGGTCAGAGCACAGAGAAGTTAATCATTTTAAGGGCTGAGAGTCTGTGGTCATTGTGGTTACTTCTGTAGAAAACACTGAGAAGTGCCAGACTCTCGTGCTGTATTGGTATGGGGCCTGCCCCGCCAAGCCGTAACTTGGCGGATGGCACATGGAACTGTCACAGATTTTACTTTAATTGTTTATCTACAAGTTATTAATATGGCGGCTGCTTCAAGATGCACAAAGAAAATCAACATACATGAAGTCATTTCCATGATTCTGGACTCGTCCCCGAATGGTAAGTGATAATGTTTACTACAATATTTGGCTAGGCTATAAATGTTGTGTAGTTATTTAGTCTTTAATCCTCTTATGTTACATAATTGACAGACAGCGTTATTTGTAAGTCAATAGTCATCTATTGATATACCCTTTTTGTGTGAAATGATTAACAAATATCATATATTCTGTATTTGGTTCAGTTTATTCTGTTTTCTGAAAAACTTGAAAATATGACTTAGGTGATTATTTTAAGAAGGTGACGATATGTAAGTGTATTTACTGTAAACACTATAATCCATCATGAAGTAATCAAAATTAAAGTATTAAAATTGTAAGCACATTGGGCTCTTTGCAATTACTACAAATGTTTGGAAGAGAAATATAGGTTTCGATCCTAATGTGAAAAAACATCGTACGTCTGCACATGTTAAAGGTATATAGCTAACGTTAGCTAACAGTCCCTAGCTGTGTCATGTTAAACCATGACCCAAATATTCGTTGCTACAATTGCAACTAACTGCTAATTGAATTGACCGAGTTTAAATATAGGCTTGCAAATAAAGCACTTGTATTCCACAATTCTGCCACTCGCCCCGAAAACATTTAGTTAATAGTAAAAGGACTAACTGCGGAAACAAGCAAAGTAACAAGTTATTATTTAATGGTGGTCGGAATCATCTTGTGTTAAAACAGGGCCCGACTGCCAGCATTTACCAAGCTATCGCTTGGAAACTAACTAGCTAGTCTACCTAACCGACGACCAAACGTAACGTTACCTACACAGCAACGCACAAACCTAAAAGCTTAGTAACGCTACTCAAAATAAGTTACATGCTCAAAGAAATTTTATATTAAATGATTGCCACTGTTAGCTAGCTAAAAACTAGCCTATAAGAGTTACACAACCGCTGCTTTCCGGTTGAAGCAGTTATTGTTTGCTAGAATTTTAATACACGTCGCAACGGCCTCTATACAGCCACCTAGGTAACGTTAGCTAGCTAACGACATAGCTATCCAAAGAGGCCTAGTTTTCACGCTCTCGGCCTCTCAGTTTATTTGTCCCGAGTTTCCCGATTCTAACTTCCAAACGAATGACTGCGAAATTTTTACCGATAATAGCGATCAACCTTCCCTCAGTACTTGTGGCACAATGAGGACCTACCGTGAGCGTGTCGTCGATGTACAGGGGGATCTGTCTTGCGAGGAAAGGGAAATCCTCTTCCCCGTCCCTGCAAACGGCAACCAGACGCGCCATGTCTTCTTCCAGCTTTCTGTGCAGCGAGTAGTACTGCCTGCATACGGAGGGGACAGTCTGAGTAACTTCAATAACATTCGCAGTTTCACCAGAAACACTTTAATCTTTAATCACGGGCCATTTTGACGACTCGAGTTTAACAGCACCCTTGTGCATGCATTTTTTTTTCTTCTAGTGACGCAGGAGAATTTAGCTCAAGAAACTAACGTTAATTACGAGCTGAAATGTTTGTAACGTTAATTGTCAGTAATCATGTTCTTCAGTTTGCGAACTATTGACGATAACTTACTCAATACAGCTGCACATACATATTCATATTGTTATAGTGCATTCAAGCTAGTCAACGTTAGCAAAGTAAAACAAAGTATTCTATTTGGGATTTACAGCTAACGTTAACTGACACGAACTATGGAACATTGTCCATTTTGGCAGCGAAGCTCACGTTATATGGCTACGGTTAGCTTGCAACCTAACGATAAGAGCACGACCTGGGCTGAACACGGTGACCAGACAGGTTACCAGCAGTCTAAATTATCCATAAACTTAGCTAGCTATTAAACTTGGATAGCTAACGTTAAATAAAACCTGTCCAAGTTACACATTTTCTTCATGCAACGTAACGCTAGTTACCGTGCCAATGTATAAGCGCGCTCAACTATCTATACAATCTCAGTCAGAAATGTTAAATGATGGACCTTAGCCTCAGGTTTAACTAACGCTGTCCGTGTCAAAAAGCAAATTTAGCTTACGAACTTAGCCTGCAGTAAATAAACGTCTGCTCAGCAGCTCTTCTTCGACCCAGTCCCACTTAACGTTATGGTAATTAGTAATAACGTCACTAACTTAGCCAACTAAGTTACAGATGTAACATAAGGCAGTTCATGTTAGCTAGGTGAATTATTTATCCAGCCTTAGCTTTTCAACCTGCTAACGTTAGCTACATACATTTCAAACGTGCTGCTGGGCTTCGCTCCACCTTATAGCTCACGTTAGCTAGCTAATTTGGATGGTATCGTTAACCTCTTTTTTCGATAGCTAGCCAAGTAGCTCGCTAACAGGCTAATGTAAGATAGCTAGGTTACCTTAGCAGATTAGCATGCTAGCTAACAAAGAATCAAATCAAATTGCAGACACCAGAACATATTAACAAATGCAGACGAACGCCCTCTCGTTGTAATTGTAGCTAGATATCACGGGTCGCCCTAGAATAAATTCGAATACAAACCGATATCAAACGGCTAACGTTAGCTAACTGTTCGTGTTCTTCCAGATCCGCACCAATGCTAACTAGCTAGCCATCAGACAACATGACATAATGTTTAACTTCCTTGAAATTGCTAGAACTGGCAAATGCACGTAAATAGATGGTGCAGTTACGGTACAATTATGTGAAGACAAGCCCGTGTTCCACAAAACTTACCTGGTTTTGAAAGGTGCGATTTTATACGAAAACAAACAAGCGTAACCGGAGGCGTATGTGGCGACTAGATCACTGTAACCTTTGACCCGAAGAACGACACAGAAAATTAGTTCCGGGCTCGCGAAGGGGAAGAGATGACGTCGTTGGAGGAAACAGTTCAGTGATGCCTATGAGTGATACGGTAGGTTGCAGCTATTTAGCAGTACATACTGCGACTATGTTTAGGGGAAGACAACTATATGTTGCATACAAAACGTATCAAGAGGTATTATTATTATCCCTCAAAATAGAGAAAATTTGTTTCAGTGCAAATACATAATACAACATTTTTCTTGAGTAAATTATTTAATAACAATATTATTTCAACAAAAAAAAAAAGAAGTAAAAAAAACGTTTCAGAAACATAAATGGTACAGAGCAACATGCTTAACACAACCAAAGTTATATTCTTTATATTCTTATCCCCCCCAAATAACATTTCAGAACATTGTTGAATATTGCTGGATTATGGTAATTTTATTACCTGTTCTGTTCTCAATATTTTGATAACATATAAAATAACATGCTACTAAGCTTGCCTTCTGTTAATTTTCAAATTTAGTAAAAAGAAGACTAAATTACCAGAACTTTGCTGTAATTTCTTTCAGATGCAAGATGAATACGATGAAACAATTAATGAAAATGTAACACAAGAGAACACATACTGAGTATAAATCAGTGCAATTGACTGTGTCAACTATAGCATTAGTAAAACCAGTCAAAACATTTGCCAACAGAAAAAACAATAGCTGATTTCTGTTTACAGCCTGAATGAGACAAAACCCCTCCATTTTGTCTCTTTTTTCTACTGATAAGGTTTCAGGCTTGGCATTTTGAATTAGATTCCAAGATGAAGATATCAGGGTACAGTTGGCTAATGATTTGGAAAAAACTAATACAATATCGGCAATGCCTAAGCAGGATAGGAAAAAGAGAGACTGGGCAACAGTCCAAACGCAAAAGGAAAGGTTTGCCATCCTGCGAGAGACTGGATCTACAAAAGTTTGGCAAACATACAAGATTGCAAACAATCCAAAACTTCCCAACAAGAGATTACATATTGCTTTGATCCAGTCTTTAACCAGTGTTCTTGACTGCATAACATAAAGTCCCACTTGAACCCCAGCCAAGTAGATGGCTATGTAGCCTATGACTGAAAACACACCTTCTTTGTTGGCACTTAAAAATCCTCCCATTCTGTCACTGTTATGTATAATGAAGGACTTGAGTTCAGTCATCTCAAGAGCGGCCTGGTAAAGTCCACCGATGACAAGAGCCAAAACCCAAGACCTATTGACAGGGAACAAGGCCAGAACTATTGAGGCAGCCACTCTGACTATAGCCAGTGTGAAAAAGAAATTCCAGTGTACCCCGTATTCCGTTACATGCTCATGGTAGCCTGTTACTTTGAGACTGATCAGTCTTGCCATTCCAAGTAATACCAGGGGCCATACAGACAAGAGCTGCTTCGTCACATAGCTGATCTTGGACACATAGGCTTCCTTTCTTCGTGCTTCAGGACAAACTAGTGAGTTAGCCAAGATGTAGGCTCCTACTCCAAAGTCCATAACCCCAGTCCCGTAGGTTTCCGCTTTCGCGTAACGTCTCGGGAACACACTGAAGTCTACAGCAAGAATGCTAATGGCGGTCTTTACATTGACAAGCACTCGGAAGACAGACACAAAGGGGACGCGGTTGGTCTCCAACTTAATCTGCAAAAAGTTCTTAAACACATTCTGTAAGGGCACACCTGCACTGTGCTTTTTTCTGTGGTAAACACTGAACAGCAAACTTGTGTTAATGGCTACCAGGCTCAGAATGACCACAGAAAGAAAGTCACTAAGTATTGTACAAGACAGCACAAGTGGCAGTATCAAAATGGTGAAGTCCATAAGAAGATGGATCTTCCATGTAAATGGAAGCACACCCTTTCCAAGATAATAAAGAATCAGAACCAGTCCTCTGCTTATCAAACAGAGAGGAGCAAGGACAGAACCCAGTGAGACCTCACCAAGGCTTGTCCCATTCAGGTTGCTGACAAATGCCTCTTTGAGTTCTCTCTGAGACATGTTGGTTTTGTTTTTATTGTGCTCCAAATAATAATTGCCTGAAAAGAAACAAAGTACAGTACAAATTAATATAATTACAATATAGATGTATATTGTCTGATGAGTGCAATCCAATGCAGCCTAAACAACAAATCTACCTGAAATGCATTATTTATGCTGTTTAAATTACATAATTAAAATAGAACAAAAATAAATGCAATAGTGTAAAAATCACAACCAGTAACTTTTACAAAATGCATACCAAATGTCAAGCATACAGTCAAGAACATTAACGAAGAACAGGGTATTCAAGATATCATAAACCTACCTTGTGAACTGGGTTATATCGAGGAAAAATACCATTACATGTTGTAATTTAGCCGTTGATCTTGGTACGTCGCAGAGAACACACTAGTCACGTAAAGCGATGTTATATCTACTTAAAATGTGTCGACCTGGTTGTGTCTTTTCAGCTACCTTGAAGTTGGCTTTTCATTTGTTAGCTTTTCAGAAAACTAAACTATAATTTTAAGCATTTTATATATTTTGTTCATTATCCATTCGTAATTTTAAAAAACCCCACTCCTTTGCCAAAATGTTTTCGTACTTCCGTGTTCACAGGTTAGGCGTTCCTGAGTGAAATGTCACACACGGGGCGTGGCGTGATACGTATGTTACGTACCGGGTTTTACGATCCACACATATTTCCACGGCCCGGGATGGGAGCAGGCGAGGCGGGGCGGGATTGGGTGTTCTGCCCTTGCGCCAGTGGAATTTCACGTTACAGAAGAAAAGGCGAGTGTGAGATTTTATAGTTCGCAGGAAAGTAAAATAAGGAAATGTAACTTTGGTAAATTACCTGATGACATCTTTATAAAATAGTTTATCTGTACCACTTTTCAAAAGTTAGCTTGTATATAACGTTAGATGGCAAATGTAAAGAAGAAACTTTGGGAAAACAACGGTACATTCAAATCAAATGACGGGATCCGTACCAGTTCTTTGAATTTTGAAAAGGGTCAACGTACAATACATCAGCAGAAGGTATTTACTGGTCCGTGAGTTAGCGAGCATGTTGGGATGTTTTTGCACACGTGTCTTCCAAGTTAATTTATGTATTTACGACTACCCTTAATTGTCTTTAATTCAACGTTAATGTGTTTGTGCATTACATACACTAAATTAACTTGCTCAGTGAAATTTGAACGCTTGCTGGGGTCTTCGAGATCAAGTCAAAATTTTGGATGATGATTTTGGTGGTGGTGGCTGGTGAAGTTAGCCAGCTACAAAAGTAAAATAGCTAAAGTCGGTTATCTAACGTTAAAAGTAGCGAACTTAGCTAAACTAAAAATATTTATTTTCCTTTTTAGCTAGTAGCTAAGTAACTGCTACAACAGTTAGCTTGCTAATTTACTTCGTGGGTGGATAGGCTAGTGGGCGTTCTATAGGTTTACCATATAATTTATGTTCAATTAAGTCACGATGAGCTCTAACCCAACCAGCCAGCTATCCAATCATTTTAACAATGTCTGTGGCAGCGACTGTTTCTTTGATAAAACGGTAACGTTAATTTAGCTCGCCAGTTTACCTTATTTTACACACGGTAGCTAGCAAGCTAACTAACGTTAGTTAAATTGGAGATAAAATGTCGAAATTGTTTATTGTTCATGTTGTCATTTAACAAACAAGCACGATAACATTACTTGCTAGCTAACCAACTTGTTAACAAGTAACAATTACTTCTTAAACATTAGCTACGATTAGCCTAATATGATTATCATAAGCCTAAAAAAAGTAATGAATATGATTTATTTTATTTAAATATATTTTTTATAATATAACAACATTAGCATTTGGCTGTACTGCAGCAGATGATAGTATTTTCATTCTCGTAGGTGTAGCGGATTAAGATGATCGCTAAAACAAGGACACCTCCTTCCCATTAATCTGATAATTACACCCGTTAATTGTTCACGTATAATCTGTTCGTCACAGGTAGGCTCCTCATCGCCCGAATTCACATTATAATCTGGGGAGAGACAATTCAGGCCTAATCCAGCGATTCTAAATGCTTCTGCTGTAGCCTCCGCAACGTTTCGTTTTTAATTTAAACTTTAATTTAAATAAAACTGAGTTTCGATCTAATGTTTACGTATTTCATGAATTATTTCAGGCAACACGGCACCACCAGTGTTGCCAGTGTATACATGGTACTTGGAATATTAGCAGGCTTTCTGGATTTATAATTGCTATGCACATTCTGAAATTAAATATAGAAAAAAATGTGTTGTGTGTGGTGTGTTACACATTGTGTGTTGTGTGTGCTATGGACAGGACACCACAGGAAACCCAACATAACTAAGAAAGAAAAGAAAGATCCCATTACCTATATTTATAATCGTCTCGCTTCAGCTTCCTCTTTGATTCCAAAATAACAATACAGTATACCGCCAAAAATGCTAATCCTGCAAAAATCCACAACAAAAAAAAAAAACAGACTGCTTATTAAAATAATTTAAGTTAGCTTGTGTATAAGTGTGTTTTTTTTTTTTTATTTTTTTATGCCCTTTGAAAGTTTTTTTTTTTTTCTGGTTCTCAGTGTAATGTTTTTTTAAAGTAAGTTGTTTTGCTATTGTGAAACAAAATGTTTTTTTTTTTTTTGTTTTAACTCATCTTTGATATGTATTTTTTATTTTTTTTTTTTTTTGGTATATGGGATCTGTAAAGTAAAGTGAATGACTCAAGGCAATGTATGAAATCGTGAACCAAGCATTTTAGTTCTGTCATATGGGATAGTGTAATCAGCCGATAGTGTCTCTCCTGCCTTACTGAAATCCTGTATGAAGCACTGAACTATATAGAAAGGTTCGGTGGTATGAAGGCCACACCCTGGGCTGGGGAATGTTGTGACAGGACAAGTAATTATTTCCACTTCTCAATAAACTGCATTCCCCAACTGTTGGAGACCACTTCCCCCTGGATCATGGTTTACACTAACAATTGACTGAATAATACAGGCAAACTAAATGCATATATTTATCACTGATACTTTTCAAAAACTTTATTAGTTGTTGAGAAAGTTTTCCCTGAAATATGTTGCTTGTTTTTTGTTGTTGTTTTTTTTGGTATTAATTTCCAGAAGTAATTTCTTTAGAATAATTTCAGTGTCTTCATGTGAATTGAATGCATTCAAGTTATGAGTCACATTCACAGATATTTTTGATCCAAGGTGAACTGTGTCAACTTAGCATTAAAAAAATAAAAAAATAATAATGCATAAAAGAAGGGGCAAACATACCCAATTCATGCAGCTTTTCCCGTGCTTACAGCATGTAAAGTACTACTTCAGTATACTTTAAAGAAGCATATAAATTGGCTGGAGTATATTTGGTATTGAGTTACAGGAAGGGCCATCCTGGAACTTAGTTAAAGTAAATGGACTGAGCCTGTGGCATGTTTTGTAGGACAATGGATTCAAAGGGAAGACCAAGAGCCATCACCAGTCCCTCAATGACTCGCTCGAAGGAGAACTGCGAGCCTTCCTGATTGACGAAGGTGCACTCCACACCTACGATGACCTAACCAAAGTCAACCCTGTGACCCCCACTACAGGTAATATTTTCATAAGTGTACTGCTGTTGAAACGGCCATATTAACACTTTATCTAATTGGCTTGTCCTGCCCAGCTGCACCATTCGAGGAATGAGGAAAGCTCTTGTTACTATGTTGGTAAGTGCAGTAATTATTCCATAATGGCATTTTGTGTTCTTGCTGTGCAGTCCTGAAATGCCTGCAGGCAAGGTACCGGGCAAAGGTGTTTTACACACAGGCTGGCTGCACTCTGGTGGCTCTCAACCCTTTCCAACCCATTCCTCACCTGTACACTCTGGATGTGATGAGAGAGTACCACTGTGCTTCACAACCACAGGTATCAACGACTCTCAAAACAAACTGCGATTTGAAGCACTGCACACATGTGGGCTCTTGGAGATTTAGGCACTTATTTTCATTGCTTATAGCCAGAGGATTGTTTGGGTTTGGGTACTGAAGTGTTTAATGCCTGTCAATGTTGCCTTAAAATAATCCTGCATTTCTGTTGATTGTTCAGGAATTCAAACCACACATATTCATAGCGGCTGAGGAAGCTTACAGAAACGTGCAGGGTCAAGTGGAACCAACAAACCAGTCGCTGGTGGTCAGTGGGGAAAGTGGAGCAGGGAAGGTACAGTACGTTGTATTTTTTTTCAGTATGACTTGAGTAAGCATAAGGAAATGCATAATTTACAATCGACGATGTTTTATTTCCTCTAGACGTGGACGTCTCGCTGCCTCATGAAGTACTACGCCACAGTAGCCGCCTCATCATCTTCCCCAAAATGTCAGGATACCGTGGAGAGGATAGAGAAGCGAGTTCTGGACTCAAACCCAATAATGGAGGCCTTTGGTGAGAGATGAGGGCCAGGGATTTGTTGATTTCGTGTGCTGTTGTGTTGAGTCCAGCCGGTTAACGCTGTACTTCCTTTAGGAAATGCTTGCACTTTAAGGAACAACAACAGCAGCCGGTTCGGGAAATACATTCAGCTCCAGCTGAACAGGTCAGTCTAGTCGTGTTACACAGCACCCGCATATTTGATGATGCTTTTGCCACCTTATGCAAAAATAGAACATAATACTGGTTTGAGTAACAATGGCGGTCAGTTTCTGTTGACTTGCGCCTTGTTTGACTCCCATTGTGCTCTAATCTTCCAGATCTCAACTGTTAGTGGGGGCTTCTGTTCAAACGTACCTCTTAGAGAAGACCAGAGTTTCTTTCCAAGCTGCTAATGAGAGAAATTTCCACATCTTTTACCAGGCAAGTTGAGACTATTTATAAATTAGGAATCTGGCTTGTAAGTGTTACCTTCTGCCGTGTCATTTGAATGGTTTAAATGCTGCCTAATGTTTTGACTGGACTATATTGTCTGTGGTCGGTTTTTGATTGAATGTGTTTCTGTTTGTAGATGATGAAGGGTGGTACAGTGGAGCAGAGACGTAATTGGAGGATGCCATGTGACCAGTGGTTCACCTGGCTGCCGATCGCCGACAAAACTGTTGAGGGTAAACAACAGTTGTGTTGATAACTTTAGTCAGTGAAGGGATAATTAAGTGTTTTCATGATTTCTGCAACTTAATTTACAATGTAATCTCTCCACTGCACACCGTGCGAATGATGGATTGTTTTTTCAGGGGATTTACTCTGACTGAAATGTTTTTTTCTTTTGCTCTTTGTAGAAGATTGTTTTGAGGAAACCATAGATGCAATGACAAACCTGGGCATTACCAAGGAGAAGCAGGAACAAATATTTCAAGTAAGTTAAATGAGGCATTTCCGATGGCATGCGTAGTGGTTTTCGCAGGTACGGGCGTGTTTAGAAAATACTTCTCTGAATACGGATGCCGCTGTTGTCTCTTCTTCCTCTGCATGAATTGCAACCAGATATTAGCAGGCCTCCTTCACCTGGGAAACGTGAGCTTCTGCCCTCCGACAGACGAATCACAACCTTGTGACCTCCAGGAGGAATCCAAAGGTACGCCGCCTGCTAGGTCACCTGCCAGCCATGGCACATCTCTGCATTACTTCCACACTGATGAATGAGCTGCTAGGTCACCTGCCAGCCATGGCACATCTCTGCATTACTTCCACACTGATGAATGAGAGCGTTTCAGTTGTAGTCAGCAGCCATAGTTACCTGTCGGATTTTAATCCTGCCTGGCTTTCGGCCTTTTCAGATTCCCTGCAGAACACGGCTGACCTGCTGCAGATACCAGAGGAGCAGCTGTTGTCCTGTCTGAGATTAAGAGCGCTGAAGGCGGGAAAGCAGAGCGTCCTCTTGAAGCCTTGCTCTCTAGCTGAGTGCAGTGTGAGGAGGGACTGCCTGGCCAAAGTCATATATGCCCAGTGAGTGAGCAATTTTCCATCAAAAGGAAATCTTGGAATTAGTTGAAGCTTCTGTTGTGACCAGTTTTGTCAAGCTTCAGAAGTACGTATGACCAATGCTAAAAGTTGGCTTTCCAATTTGGTGTTAAAATTTTCCAATCATAAATTAACTATGCAATAAAAATGGCTGTAATTGGCTATCATTGGACGACCAGTGGTTGGATCAGGGTTTCCATTTGTCATCTTGGTTCTCACCCACAAAATCTCTGAACATCTGTTTGTTTTGCGTAGTATGCAATTTTGTGTAATGACTAGTTTGGCTTCATACGTGTTGGCGTTTTTCTTGGAAAATATTTGAATGGCAAGAATTTCCTAAAATGCTTCTGAACGCACGTACCCAACCATAACATACCATCCGGGAAACCGAGTATAGCAATAATAATAATAAAATATATCAGTGTCAGCAGTTCTGTGTATCAAATAACATCAGCTAAATCCCTCTCTCATATCTGTTACAAATTAAATTAAATTTTTTTTTTTTTTTTAAAGGATAATATTTTTGCATGTTGAGGGCGAAGCTCCACCTGCAAAGGAGGGTGTTATCAGTAGAAAAAGAGAACATTTAATATATTTGGCCCTCAGGCCAAATGATGGTCTGTCAATCACATACTTTTCCCGTCCAGTGGTGACTTTAGCATGACATTTCTGGAGGGGCAATTTGTATGATGTCACCATCAAATTAGTCAATTAATCAATTAGTCTACAGTAGGCCTCTACTATGGGCTACGCTGTAGGCCTAAGTGCCAGGCAGCAGAAAGATTTCAAACTGAATACAATGTATCGCTTCAGCACAACACAGAACCCACATTGAGGTTGCCTATACTGCAACAAAGTAATAGGATGAGACAGACGTTTCTTCAATGACTTGCATGCTTTATCAAAACCGTAAATATATGCATATGACACGTTAACTTGTAGGAAAGTGAAAACAAGTTTGATCAAGTTTATCCAGAACTAATGCAATTATAGCCTAGCTAAAATATAAAAAAGCAAAGCATGCCAACTGCATATTATAATAATGAGAATTGTCAGATAAATGTCATAAATATGCAAACATTTAATACAATATAATACTTGCTGTTAAGTAGCCTATTTTTTGGGCTACTGGCTACAACGTCTTCGTGGTTCGTTGTCATAAAGCGTATTTTGATGCGCTACTTGCTTTCTCCCACGGAAAATATCAGAGAGAGGGGGGAAGAAAATGTGATTGCAGCGATTCAATTAATTATGTTGGAAAACGTTTTTTTTTTTAAATTTTTTTTAAATGTTAGACTAGATTTTCCGTATCATAATCTTATACACCTGTATACCTTCGAAAAGGTGTAAACCTGTATTTTATATGGGCAAACTTGACACCTATGATAAAATCAAACTATTGGAAAACTTTAGCTGGCTAGCATTAGCGATACACATAAACTAAATTGGCTTTGTTTATGCTTATTTCCTGGTCACGACAACCCACGTTAACAACGTTAACTTAACGTTTATAATTTTTCCTCCACCTGTTGCTAGGCAGAATTATATTATTATTCTGCCCAATATAATTTGTGGCAGGTTTTTTCTGCTTACGCAGATCACGCTCACGTTGTTTCCCTAGCAACGGTGGGGCAGAGTGCTCCGCTGCCCCACACTGCAGAGACATAGGACAGGGAGCGCAGTCCGCAGCGTGAGCACACACATACACACAAAGGAAACTACTCAAAAACAGCACTATAAGGAGTGTGAGTCAAGTTTATTATATTTATACACGCCAATTTCACGATTGAATCACTGTTTTGAATTAAATATAAAATACATTTCGCCACAACGTTCAGATGTTGCGAATATCTTGCAAACAGCGCCACGTCTGGTGGGGCACTGCCCCACCTGCCCCTAGTGTAAAAACGCCACTGGTCCCGTCTGTACAAAGGGAATCCGCAGCATGTAGTGTTTTTATCATCTTTCTTTCCTCCCCTCTCTGTACAGTGTGTTTGACTGGCTGGTAGCATTCATCAACAACAGCATCTGTGCAGACCTGTCCAGCTGGTGCAATTTTATAGGTACATAATTCCTCTGCTCATTATACAATCTTCTACCGTTTGATCATTTGCCCTCTGCGTGGAAAACTAAATCTTCCTTCTGAATTTTCCGGGAAGGTGTCCTAGATGTCTATGGATTTGAGTGCTTCGCCTCGAACAACCTGGAGCAGTTGTGCATCAACTACGCCAATGAGAAGCTGCAGCAGCACTTTGTTGCGCATTATATGAAAGCACAGCAGGTAATGTTTTTTTGAATTGTGTGAAGATGCTAACCAAACTGGAATGAACCGAGTGTGCTGTCAAAGTTTGCGGAGACGTATTGACCTGTAACCCCGCATGTCTTTTCTGTAGGAGGAGTATGTCTCTGAGGGACTCGAGTGGTCTTTCATCAAATACCAGGACAATCAGTGCTGTTTGGATTTGATAGAGGGAAGTCCTACTTGTGTCTTCTCTCTGCTGAATGAGGTGTGCTCATTTTGTCCTGGTTCCGGAGGCTGTGAGATCAAAATAAAAACAAACATGCACTTGTGATTGCAAAATATTAATATCCAAAAAAACGCCTTGACTTCTTTAATTATTTCCGCTCATCTAGCTTTGTGCGTGGCCAAACTGGTTTTTACTCTACATAAGTATGTGCGTTAGAAGTTATTCTGATACAATCGTTATTATTATCTTTATTATTATCTGCAATTTAAATTAAAAGGAAAAAAGAAATTGCTGTTCAATCAGTATATTTTTGTGGTAGTAATCTATACCAAATATAACTTGTATATAAATCAAACTCCTTACAATTCTGTCATTCTCAGCAACACTGGTCTTGATTTGACCTTGTAATAAAATTTCCAAAGAGTGGTTCAGAGAGCAACGAAATATTAGAGTGCAGGCAATGTATATATGTCTGCAGATAGTAAAAATAAATTTTTGACATTTGGGTGAATGTTTCCTTTGAAAGCTGCCAGTGAAGCGTCCGTCTCGTTGCTTGTTTTCAGGAGTGCCGTCTCAATCGTGCCTCCGATGCCAAGCAGTTCAAAGCACGGCTGGAGAAAGAGCTGTCTGACAATGCCTGCATGAGCTGGGACAAGTTCAGCAAGCATCCGCATTTCACCGTGTCTCACTACGCAGGAAAAGTTTGCTACCAGATTGAGGGCATGATGGAAAAGAACAAGGTTTGAAGAAAACCTGTGGCCGCTTGTCTCATTTCACATATTTAATTTTCCATGTTGTGTGTCTTTCTAATTGTCCTAATCCCATGGGAACAGCACTGCTGGACATGTACAACACCTCTGTCTGCACTGTATATTGGTGCACAGGCTCCTTGCTGCTGTGTGATGATTGTTTTTCACTGCAGGATCCTGTGCCTCTGGAGCTCGTACACATGCTTCAGAAATCCCAAGATGTTCTGCTCCAGGGTCTCTTTGCTCAGCACGACATCGAAATGAATAGCGGACGGGGACACGGCAAAGTTGCCACCGTTGTCTCCAAATTCAAGGTTGGAGGAAAAATCGACGGTTTTTTTAAGTTAATAAAGTTAATTAAGCTATTTGACAAGACATTTTCCCTTTTTTTGATTGTGTTCGAAGGTTAACTAACGTGTATTGTGTATTATTGCAGAATTCGCTGGAGAGTTTAATGAAGATATTGCACAGCACCACTCCACACTACACCAGATGCATCAAGCCCAACCCGGACTGCCGACCGCTGACCTTTCAAAAAGAGGAGGTTGGTGACCGCGATTCAAAGTGCTGTACATGTCGTATCGAGGTCTCTGGAGAACCTGTTTCATATTGGCTAAATGGCAGGGCACCTCACTGATTTCATCATCACTGCTGTGCGCAGTATGTTCTTGTGGTTAAGCCCTTTAGCTGATGCCCTTGACAGGAACAATTCAAAAGTGCATAAGATAATCACAGTGTATTATCAAAGTCTGAGGTAAAAACAAAGAAATGCCTTATGAATCTAAAATGTTGAAAAAGAAATAAAATTTAAAAGAAATGGATTAGATGATGTTCAGAATTTAAAATAAGCAGAGACACGGTATCTATGAGCAGGGGGGGAAAGCAAGAGTTTACTGAATTGTCTGATATAATGTGTGACCAGATTCATGTCTAACTGTGAGGATGCACCTGCAGTAAATGTTCATTATTAGCATTTAGTTACCCTTGTAAAAAGCAACAAATTTCCCATATTCACAATGACCGTTTGACTGCAGAGTGCGCTGTGTCTCACCAGGTTATTGTCCAGCTAGAAGCGTGTGGCATTGTGGAGACGATCAACATAAGTGCGGCGGGATTTCCCATCAGGTACGTAATACTTGCACCACTTCAATGTTTCTAAATTTCTCTAAACAGCTAATGTTCACTATATTGATTAACATTGAGTATACTATAGTTTGTTGGATAAGCTAGTTGCAGTAATGAAGTGGCTCCTCGTATTTGGATTGCACGTGTCACTCTTTTGCAGAGGTGGACGATCCAGGTCCAGAAAGTAAAATTACTCCTCAGTTCCAATCACACGGATTTGCTAATTAGCACAACTAATTAGTGAAATCATCTGGCTGAGTTTATGGGTGGAAGAAAAACATGGCAGGACTTTTATTTTCTGACCCCTGGATTGTCCACCTCTGCTCTTCTGTCGATGTGAACTCACATTCAATTCATTGCCTTTTCCATATATAGAATACCTTATCCAAGCTTTCTGCAGCGTTATGGACTGATTCTGAACTCCAGGATGTGGATGCAATCGATAAATGTAAAGGGTAGGTCTGGTTGATTTGTACTGACATTTTTATAGCTGAGAGTAATAACCATAAATGAAGTTCTTCCACAAGGGAGGTCTGACTGCAGCTGTGTAACTGGTCAGTGGTGGGATTGCCTGGACAGCCACTGTGCTGGTATAATGGAAGTAGCAGTATAATGTTAACAACATGAATGAGGCATGTATAGGGTAGCATAAATTGACGGTTTGTTAGAAACAATGTTTTACTGTTCTGTTATACTGTTTATTCTGGCAACGGCTTTGGAAAAATGAGCAGTGCTATCCAAGCCATTAACACCGCTTGCAAATTAGGACTTAAGAACGTACTGTTATGAGCTTTAGAAATGTGCTTGTGCATGTTTAAGTGTATACTTCAGGCCAGAGAGACAAGCCAGAATTCCTGATGTGTATTTCCAGGAAGACATGGAGCTTGTGGTCATGAGAGTATACGTATAAAGAACACACATCGTTTATGTACTTATTTCAGTTTTCCTGCTTTTTGGTGGGTGACCTTAACAAAACATAATGTTGTTTTGGCACCTATTGTCATTTTTAGTGTGTACACAAAACTGTAGTTGAGTAGATTGCGAGGCACTCATGACTTCTGAAATGTCATTTACTCCCAGCACACAGGCTTGTGATTGCACGTTATTAATGTCAACACACTCCTCTTATTTCCGTCCTGATTACTTCTTTTTCTCCTTCTCTCCTGTCACTCCTCTAGCTAAGGTTTCACCCTCTTCTCTACTCTACCAAATTTCTCTATGGCTGTGAGGAACTAGCGTAAAATGGGAGACTACAAATAAGTTGTATATGCGAAACATGGTGTTTTAAACCAAATCTGGCAGGTAAAGGCATGCTTCACAATTTCTGCATTTAAAAAAATAAAAAATAAAATACATTTTAAAAGTCCAGTGATTCAGACACTGCTCTGTAAACGGCCATCTTAACTGAAAGAAGCTTGCATGTCTGAGGCTGTCTGATTTTTATCTCCTATCAGGCTAAACAGACTGCCCCCACTATAGTGTGCAGATACAGAAAAACAAGGGTTGAATGGCTGCAGAGGCTGCCCTGGTTTAAGTAAACATCTATAGCTGGTGCATTAATAGGCTTGATTTAAATGATTCACATGGCCATTTAAAGCCATATGGAGTACAGATTTACTAAGACCGTATGACGCTATACAGTGTAGTGTCCCTATGTAGGGGGGAAAAACATGCGGCATGCTTTAGGTAGCAGTAGTATGCAGTTCAAGGTCTCCTCTCGTCACTCTTTCAGGACCAGAGGCGGATAAAGACACCCTGAGCCCCATGGTTGCCGATGTTCTCAATCTGGTCCTCCAAAGTCAGTCCCAGTCCCTGGATCCCCCCAATGCTTCTGAGACGGAGCCTTGCAGCTCTTTGGTGCACTGTGGAAAAACCAAAGTGTTCCTGACACATCACATGGTTAGCTAGCCTTTCATTTCAAGTGTATACTTTCACATGACTTTTTTGGGTGGGGGGTCGTTGATAAATGGAACTTGAAGTATGTTTTTTCTCAGCTGGAGCTCCTAGAGAAGCAGAGGGACAGGGTGCGCTCACAGAGAGCGCTCTGCATCCAGTGCTGCTGGCGGAGGTACTGGCGCAGGAAACGGGAGGCTCAGAGACGGGCCTTAATCAGGATCCAAGCAGGTGCATGCCCCTTGTACGCCTTCCAGCACCGTCACTGACATTTTCAGCCAAATATCAGCTGCTGCATATACACATCCACGTAGAAAAATTCAAACAAAACATGTAAACCCACCTGTGCGAAAGCACTGACCTATTCGTACCTCTAATTGTGGTGTCCTTTAGGCATACAAATGTCAGTTTTGAAGCAAAATGACCCTAGTAAAAAAGTTAACATTTATGCTGGGTTGCCAGTTGTGCATCGGTCTACACAAACTCTTGAAAATTGAGAGATTTTAACATAGAAAATACTGTCATTTATAATAGTATACTATAGTGTTCATATAATCTGTAACAAGTGGATAAATTAGCTTGTCTAGTTTCTGTTCTTCACTCAAACTAATAAAGGTTGTCTTCCCTAAAGCTGTAAGAGCTTGGTTGATTAGAAGAGAAATCTTGCAATGGCATAAGGCTGCCACCCTCATCCAGAAGACTTGGAGAAAGTGGAGAGTGAGTAAACCAGTGAATGG
This sequence comes from Ilyophis sp. 1 JC-2022, assembly GCA_022702515.1. Classification (NCBI taxonomy): domain Eukaryota; kingdom Metazoa; phylum Chordata; class Actinopteri; order Anguilliformes; family Synaphobranchidae; genus Ilyophis; species Ilyophis sp. 1 JC-2022. Next base: position 61,862,923 of record CM040401.1, on the reverse strand, counting down.
ATGGATGGATGCGTGCATGTGTATACACACACACATACTGTATATTTGTTTTTTAAATCATTGCTATAGCTGGTTGTGAGTTTTGGCCGTTTGCATCCTCTCACGTGACATTCTCCCTATAGACTGCGATGGAGGTCTTGGCTGAGACGGAGCTGGACGATGCTGTGGACCTGATGGAGGCACCCATGTATGACCCCACGGTTTGGGAGAGTGGGTCAGTGCAGCTCTCCACATGCCAGGAGCCCATAATGCTGCGGGCGTGGCCTCTCGGTCTGGCACTGGCATCGGCTCCCAATATCACCGTGGCCGTGATCGCAAGCGGCTTCCAAAAAGTGGTGTCCCTTATGGCCTGCCTAAAGCTGTCCTTCGTGAGTGGGGACTACAGAGTGGAGACCAATCAGTTTGAGCAGGGTGTGGCCTCCATCAGAGCTCTACCCCAGGTAACTCTCACCTCCTGTCACACAGGCTCAGCATTTGACTTTAAGCAACTCCATAGTTGCTCCAAGTGGAGGATGCTTAGGCTGCTGTAAATACTGTAAAACAAATTTTTATTTGTAAAAGTGAATAATTTGATTGCATTTCTACTTCTGTAGCCCTTGTATGAATATACTTGATTGGCTTGTGTGTAGTCATTTGCACTAATTTAATTTGACATTTCTTCTCTGCTTGAGTATGCTGCACACACGTCTCCCAGATATTTTTATGGTTGATTTTTTGCATTTAGGAGTCAATTAAACGGCACCTCCAGAGATCTCCGCTCCTCTATGCTGATATCTGTCCAGGAAAGAAGGGAGATGTAGTTACTGGCTTCAACCAGATTCTGCTGGAGAACATCTGATCTTTCATCTTTACCCAACACTAGAAGTGAACATCTTAAATCACGGCACATTTTAGCAATAACCATGGGATATGCTTTAAGCTGCTTTTTTGTTCTTTTGGTTAAGCATGGTTTAAAATCGGTATATATTTTTGGTAAAATCGGTATATACTATACTTGGGCTCATTTCACGCACAGCAACACTAAAGTGCCTTTACAAATCAGGTCTTAACTGGAGAATGTATTATCAGTCTTTTATTTATGTATTGTTTTTGTGTCTTGTAGCCCTTTAAGTCCACAGGCTTTGTTGTATGATCCTAAATGATGCGGATATGGGAGATTATTTTAGCAGATGTAAATCTTAAGTGGTTTGTCATTGTTCTCGTTGTTTAAATGTATAATTATGTTTATTTATGCATAAACATTATCTGCAAACAATATACTGGTAATAACTGCTATGGGAAATTAATGCTGAACATTTTATGGTCCAGTTGTATTAGAGATCCATGTACTATAATTTGTATATGGCTCAAAATGTTTAGTTATTCCCGTGTCTCAATACTATTGCCAAAATGAATGAGTGGCAAGTATTGTACTCGTGTGGGTGTGTTATGAGATGTTAATTGTCTTGCTGATCACTAAACACAAACCAAAGGGCAAGATTTTTGTTTTAAATCACATTTGAGAAAAGTATGAATGAGCTGTTTACGACTAAATATTTTAGCAGCCATTTTTATGCTGCTGTCAGTAAACAGGGTAGAAAGCAAGGGTTTGTCAAAATTATTCTAGATTCGCTTAATTCCAATACCTCCAGCGTACGGGTAAGCACCATTATCCGCTATTGCCTTGACACAATCGTATGTATAAATGTAGACTAAAAATGTATTTCAGGTCAGTATTGGTCAGAGATTCTGCAGCTTGCAATAAATATATTTTTTAAAGCTATGGTCGTGTTGTAAAATTGTATATATATTTTTTTTGTGGGGGTGGGGGGGGTCAACCAATATAAAGCTCTTGAGACAAAATGCATCCGATTTGGCAAAAGGTATGGTACAAAGAAGAGGAAATGAGGCATGTTCCTGCACCTCTCACTGACCCAGCGCAGAATGTAAAGAGAATCAGGCAGCAGCCTCTGATCATCAGAGCATGAGTAAATTTACTTGGGCTTTCGAGACGGTGGTTTTCCACACATGCCATAGTTGCAATGGAGACCACTTTTCTTTAGCGAGATGCTAATGTCAGTTCTCAACTGAAACTCGTTTAACTTCAGTTTAAGCATTATGGGAAAAGCCCTTCAGGTGTAATGGCACAAACATCAGCACATAGGCATGCAGTATGAAATAATTACTTTAATGTTAAAGATGTACATAGTTTTACCAAATCATGAAATATTTACAACAATATTTTACCATGTAGCCTACTAATCTTTCTGATGTATGATGCGTGGATATCTGATGGCTAATTCATTGGACAAGTGTGCTCTTCCAGAGTTGGCTCAACAATTTTCAGGCACTGATCGGCAAACTCCACGAACAAAGGCTCCTGCATGGCAACTTTCATGATGTCCGCTTTATTATCGGCTTGGTCTACAGTGAGAAGCAGTTGTCTGAGGTGTGGATTACACAGCAGTGCCTTTAAATCCTTTGATTCGCCTGAGGAAACCAAAAGAGGAGGGTTCAGTCTAGTAATCAAAACTAGGTTCATGTTCATGTTAAGTTCAGCTTGATAAGTGTCAACGATTTAACAAAATAAGCAGCAGCACTCAAAGACAATGCCAGCCAGTAATAGGCAAACGGTGCTAGATTTGAACATACAGAAACTGACATCACGTCCACAAATTAAAGGCTCTAGGGAGATTATGAGCCACAATGTGACCCCCCAAAAAAAAACTGCAGTAAATGGTCAATATTAAAATGGCCCCGATATTGAAATGTACTTGAAAATGAAGAAGCATTATTTAACAGCAAAAATTAGCTGCAAATGTTGCATTACAGATATTCCAACCAATTCTCTTGTGAATATTCATAAATCATACCCAATTCACTTAGCCTCTGTAATGGCACCCTGTCAGACTGGTTCTCTTCATCCAAGAGATCTTCAACGGACCCATTTCCTCCTGTTGAACAACAGGAAAACATTTTTAACATCAAGTTTCCATTCGATGAAAAAAAACATTTAACCAGTGCAGCAGACCTTACTTACCACCGTTCTGTGTAACCTTAAAATCTGGTGCCAATGCAGGGGACGCTGTCTGTTTCACTGGCAAGCAATCATCTATTCAAAAATGTAACATTGAGAAATTATTAGTAACAGACCCTACCCTGTAATCTAATAGATAAGACAGTATTTGAGGCTTTATATAGCATAGCCAAACTACAATTTTCTTAAAAACAACTTGCATTACATGTCCAAAGGGAAACCTAAGTGCAGTGGATCACTCGTTATACTAAGATTCAGGTTGTGTTTCAATCGCCACAGAGGTAACTAATGCTTCAAAAAACCTGTTGAATTTTGTAAGGGAAGCCTTGAATGTTTAACATTTAGCCATGTTATACACTCAGTGGCCATTTTATTACCCATCTAGTACTGAATAGGACACCCTTTTGCCTCCAGAACAGCCTGAATTATTCACGGCATGGATTCAATAAGGTGCTGGAAACGTTCCTTAGGGATTTAGGTCCATGCTGACCCGGTAGCATCACAGAGATCCTGCAGTTTTTTTGGCCACATGCCCAATGGTGTTTATTGGATTGAGATCTGCGAACTGTGTAGGACTGTGGAGTAAGCTGAAGTCACTGTCATGTTCGTGGAACCGGTTTGAGATGATGCGTGCTTTGTGACATGGAACATTATTCTGCTGGGCGTCTCCATTTGTAAAAGAGTAGACTGCGGCCATAAAGGGATGCACAGTCAGCAACAATGCTTCGATATGATGTGGCATTCAAATTATGCTCAACTGATTAAAGGTCCTAATGTATGCCAAGAAAACATTCCCCATACCTTTACACCACCACCAGCCTGCGCCATTTACACAAGACAGGATGGATCTATGCTGTTCAGTCCAAATTCTGACCCTACCATCTGCATGTCACAGCGGAAATTGAGATTCGTCAGACCAGGCGACATTTTACCCAAATCATCCAGTTTTGGCGATCACATGCACACTGTAGCCTCATCTTCCTGTTCTTAGCTGACAGAAGTGGAACCCAGCGTGGCCTTCTGCTGCTGTAGGCCATTTGCTTCATGGTTTGATGTGTTGTGCATTCAGATACCCTTCTGCACACCACGGTTGTGAAGAGCTGTCATTTGAGCATTTGTGGCCTTTCTGCTTGTCCTCTCTGTCTTCTCTAAACAATAATCTCATAAACAAGGTGTTTTTGCACCCAGAACTACTGCTCACTTGATGTTTTCCGTTTGTTTTTTGGCAGCATTTTCAGTAAACTCTAGAGAGTGTAATGTGTGAAAATCCAAGAAGGGCAGCTGTTTCTGAGACGCTGGAACCACCACGTCCCCACCAACAATCTTACTACGCTCAAAATAGCTTAGATTAAGCTGTAAATTACACGGGAAATAGTATGGAACCCATGGTTGGCTAAAATGTAAGTCATCAAGAGTCTGCGGTATCAAATGAGTCTCAAACCATCACTCTGCTGCTCCAGAGTTCAATAGGAAAATGAGACAGGAGAAACAATCCTTAAAGCGATCCATCGATATCTTCTGCATATCCGGCAGCAAAGCGATGGTTTAAGTTTTTTAATATTTTTTTTGCCCCTGTCCCAACTTTTTTGGAACGTGTTGCAGGCATCAATTTCGAAATTAGCGTATATTTACTTCAATCAATAAAGTTGAAAAGGTAAAACATTAAATATCTGTTCTCAATTAAATATATGTAAAAGAGAATTTACTAATCACTGGTTTCTGCTTTTATGTGCATTTTACATACTGTCCCAACTATTTTGTAATTGCGGTTTCTACAATTTCCAGACACATGCGCATCAGCAAAGCCGTTCGTCCTAATTAAATACTAACAGGTCACATCAATATGAAACAATCGAGTCAGTCCACGGTACATGTGGTTACCTTGAATATAGGTGGCTAATATTAGCTTCGGCAAGTTAGCTACATACCTTTGTGGTTCTTGTAGCATCTGACCGAGCAGCTGAAATAAAGAAAACAATTAGCGACTCATCATAACTTAAGATAAATCTGGCAGTTGTTCCACTGCGACTTTACACAATTAACTACCGAGACGGCTTGTCTGCCAGCTACTAAAGTAAACTCATATTTGGCTAGCCATCCATTTCTTTAGTCTTGAAAAATACTTTGCGCCTGGGCATGGTTGTACACGCCGGTATCGAGTTAGCTTGTGTCAGCCATTTGAAATGACAAGTTACCAGAACTAGGCAATGTGAACACACGCACAAAATTGATATTTTAAAGTAATACTCACTATCTGATTTTACAGACTGGACATTTATATTTTGGTATCTGTTCACTACAAACGCTGCAGAGCTGCATATTTCAAAATATAAACACTTCCCTTCCTTACTGTCTCGCACGTGGAAATGTGTTCCACACTCTTGCTAACTGCGCGTGCGCAGGTGTGACGTCAAAATATCCGAAAGTAGGGGTGCGTCCCAATATTCTTCACTCCCCACCTCCACTCCTGTACTACCCGGAAGTATGCAAAACTGCCTTTCGTTTCGAGTACAATTATTTGCATGTTCAGTATACAATGTACCTGACATTGCAGTTTGCGTTGAGACTTTAATTCATATGTAACCATTCATAAGTAATTAAGATGTAATCAGCAACATTAGATTAAAACACAAAGATCCATTTCCGGGGCACGGAGTAGAGGAGTGGTAGTGGAGGAAGAAAGGTTGCATTTTTCGACTATTGGGACGCACCCTAGGTCTTTTTCCGGATATTTTCTTCTTCTTCTGCTTTGGTATTTCCAGCATAAGAAATACCATATGGCGTGTTGCTGCCTCTCGCAGTCTTGAATGTGAATTACACTTTTCATTTTTACTGTCTGTGTTATATGGCATTAGATTAGTGCCACTAATTGATACTGGGGGGGAAAATGGACATTGAAAAAATAATTGATACTGAAAAAATAATAATTGATCTTGAACAAATAAGAACTGACATTGAAAAAATAATTGATACTGAATTGATATTGAAAAAATATAAATTGATATTGAAATTGAATTTTTATTTTGTATTCACTATTGAATTTTCTTTGATCAAAAATCTTATTTTCACCTTTGTTTTTTCCCTTGCGCGTACAATGTTTTTTCACTGTCAAGTAATTTTTTTGTTCAGCCAATTCATCTTTTTCTTCGACCAATTTTGTGGCACTCTTTTCACGTGGGGGCGGGGTCTGGGCGTAGGAGAAGTGAAGATATTGCTGGTTGTACCAGACTATTTCAGTACACATTAGCCTAATGTATTCCTGCTAGTGATGGGAGGTTCGACTCTTTTTTACTAACTCAAGTTTGTATGAGTCACTCACCAAAGAGAGTCAGGTTTTGGAGTCACTCGAGTCATCAAGTCAGTCTAACTTCCGGTTTAGCCCTCCTGAATGGGATAAAGTAATTTAATAGTGCGGCGACTTTGAGACTTTCCAAATGTTATCGGAACGAATGGATCAAATTCTGATAGTGAAACGAGTTATTTTGCGGGGGTTGTGACGCTCAAAATAAATTATCCATCGTTTTATAGCCGCTCCTTTTCCCATGATTGTGTGAGCTTATAGTATCGCTTGTAACAGTACCTGGAAATAAGATATCGAGAGTCTTTTGATGTTTATGGGTCACAGACTTCAGGAAGTAACAGCATGCAAAGGATATGCAACCAAATATAAAATATGATACTTTAAAAATATGTTAAAGCAAAGGGTATGAATACTTATGTAAATTAAAGATTTCAGTTTTCAATTTTTAATACATTTGCAAAAATTTCTAAAAACATGTTTTCACTTTGTCATTATGGGCTTTTGTGTAGAATTTTGAGACAAAAAAGGAACTCAATCTATTGTAGAATATGTCTGTAATGTAATAAAACTAGGAGAAGGTGAAAGGGGTGTTCAGTTTCCGGCTTAACTGTATGTTAGATGTGAAATGGACTCTGCACATTTCACGAAAATCACAAAATAAAGGTTTCAACAGAAGAAGCTAATTTTTTTACGAGAGAGCTACGTGTATAATATATTTTTGTATCAAGGAATGTGCCATCTCTTATGTGTTGCCATGTAATATTTCTTTTTACTTGTGGGAAAGTCCTGAATCAGAAAATGAAAATAAAATTTCTGACTGTTAGTTGAACTAAGGCTCATCTGTTAATGTCCAAGGGCAGAGGTGTAAAATCCAGGTTTAGAAAGTAAAAGTCCTCTCCATTATTTTGTTCCAATCACCTGGATTTGCTAATTAGCACAATTCTTCAGCCAGGAGGTAGAAGTAATTAGTGAAATGAACTGGCTAAGGTAATGTGTGGAAGAAATACATGGCAGGACTTTTGAAATTGGCTTAAAACAAATGTGTCATTCATATCAATGATTGAAGAGAACTGGACCACAAGTACTTAGATACACAGTAAGCAGGCTAATAACTAATTACATTTGTGGTCAAAGTCTAGCTGGTTGCCGAGTTACTACATACTGTCCTCCCAGACCTCAATGCTGTCAGTGTTTTTAAATATTTATTTTACTGGAAGGTTTCAAAACTGTTTTCTAATTTGATAAAATGTTACAAAACTTTGGAAAATCCTATTTGCAATACCTTGGTACAAGTGAATATATAAGACAGGAGGGTGCTGCTATCATTGTAAGATTCTCCTGCAACCTCTCCACTCACCATGGATGTGCTTACTGTGGCAGCTGTCCTCAGCTTACTCTCTGTGAGTGCAGCTAAACCCCTGGACTGTGAAGATCTCATTAAACCCCTGGTTCTGAACAAAACCCTGGTACGTAATTAGAACACATCATGTTTGATTAAGACACATGGAATCAATAACTGTGTTTATAATTTTAGATTAACAATATAATTTTATATTAACCATGTATGTGTAATTCAAAATATGGCAAATGTGGGTGTACAATACAAACTGAGGCAAATGGGGGTATTTCATACAAACTGAAGCACATGGATATATAATACAAAGAGGCATGTAATGAGATGCAGTCCTCCAGTCCAGTGAACTGCAGAATAGAGGGAGGCAGTGGCTGGAATAACTAGTTTTGTAAGACAAGCTAGACTGCTTTTCTGAGTTGACTGGGGATGGAACAGGCCTGCGAAATAACACTTCTTCTTCGAGAAAAATTTCAAATGGATGACACAAAATGGCTATAAATTTGCAAAACAATATCACATGAATGCCTTCCCTTTCCTGATGCGTGTTTTCAGATATCAGGAAAATGGATCTTCATTCAAGGAACAGCAGATCACCAGAGATACACTGCAATACTGAAAACAGTGAACAGCTCCTTGATGGATATTGTGCTGCCATCACATAATGGCACTTCTGTCCTCAGACAGAGAAACATGATGTAAGCAGCTTCAGATCATTCACACAAGTTTGAAAAAGGCAACTGTTCTTGCTTTTATCATTACTAATGTGACTCCCTTTTAATTGCAGGAATGGAAAATGTTACTATTCTGTTCAAAATACAACCTTTTCAAACGGCACCTTTCATGCTTTACGTAAGTAACACTTCTGCGTCCCTCTTTTTTTGTAGCAGATGATAGTTGGGTCTGAGTTTAGGAATTTTTTCTTGAGATGCATATGAACTCCTTGGCACAAGTATTGTGGCACACACTCATCCCAGCAAATAGGCTTACCTGTTTTCGATACAGACCTCATCTTCATCGTCACCCTCCCATTGGCATTAAATGTCCCCATTTTCAGAACATGTGCTAGGACCCTGTTTAAGTTACTTCGAACAGAGATACGTGATATTTTATTAATAGTCTAAACCATATTTCCCTCCTCTAAAACTCTGTTAACTAATTCCTACTATGGTAGTTTTGGTTCCTCTTAGCCTTTAACAAAAATTCTAGAGGCCATTTGATCAGGGTGCTTTCTACAGAATAATATATATATTTTTTAAGTCTAAAAGTTTTCTATTTCAAAGTGCTTTGAACACAATATATAAAAAACATAATAATAATAATAATAATAATAATAATAATAATTAATAATAATAATAATAATAATAATAATAGCTGCAAGCAGTGATTCCCGGGGACCTAGCAGCATGAGCAGCATTTGTCAAACACAGACACTACAAAATGGTGGACAATTCAAGACAGGGTTGACCCAAAACGCAAATATCTAATCTAATGTTTCTAATCAGGGTTTTTGTCATTGTTGCAAGTCTGAAATCTCTGCAAGGGAATAGTAAATGTTTGGATCTCTATAGCGCCACCATGTGGTTTGATTGGGCAAAGCTTTTGAACTTTATGTCCAGTAATTTTATTATTATTAGCATTTATGTGATAAGCCGCACCAACTGCACATTCATTGGCTCGTCTTTCAGGTATCTTTTAATATGTAAAAATGCTAATTAGCGGAAAATCCAATATGGCGGACTTTATGGGTCCTTGAGGCAAATATGTTTGGCAGGAGCTGTCCACTAAATTTTGTGACGCTTTTGAAAAATGGAATTAGCGTTACCCTGCCAATCCTAACTTGTAGAATCCAATATGGCACCATTTAATAGGTAGGCCTATTAAAAAACTACCTTTATGTTGGCAAGTAAAGTAGCAGTGTATTTAAATGAAATTATGACATACATTAGTGGCACAATTTTCATGGCTCTGTTAAAGCTAATTCTCTTCCTCAGATGAAAATGGCACTGTGACTTGCGCTGTCCTGCCTGCCTGTCCTGACTGTCTTGTCCTGACTTTGACCAGTATTGATGCCGGGGACGTCATCAAGTCACTCTATGTCTTTGGTATGTACACTCCAGAAGCAGCCATTGAACTTACCCTTCATGTTATAATGTAACGTGAATGCTAACAGAATACGCAATGGATATATAGTGCCATATTTGAAACAATTAAGTGAAAAAAAATCAGGTGCTGATGGGTGATGATCCTTACTTTAAATGACTTTTTTGTATATCAAGACAATTCAAAAGGGGTTCTGAATCAGCGTACAGATAAAAGTAAACGTAAAGTTACCTACTACTTTCCATATTTCTTAACTGGCCCAATCTTTCTGGCTCATATTTCACAGTATTTTGTCAGCTCTACAGACATTAAACCTGTTATTACATGGCTGTGTCCACAAATGGCTTTGCAGGGAGAACAAGAAAGTTAAATCATTCTGACTTGGAGATGTACCAGAAACAAGTGGAGTGCCTGGGGTTCCCACAGCCAAGCTTCATATATGATGGACAGCAAGGTCAGTGACTTTTTAATTTCTACCCAGCTCTATAAAGGCCACATCAGACACACAAGCACTGAAGCACACACATACTATATACAACAGGACTGTATTAAGCACCATACAGTCATGGTGCCTTCACCTCATGTGCATGATGGCACTTTGTTACAACTCATGTTATTTATTACACTTATGAGCCTTAAGAACCTTCATCTTATTCAGGATCAGATCTCAGAGTAGACTGTGTAAAGTGCATTTACAGGCATTTAATTCCACAGGACCAAGGTCACCTAAAGGCCATCAGCTTCCTTTTCTGTCTCTTTCTGTTTCTGTTCAGAGCCTAAACTTACTATTCTACTTTTAGTGATCATTGTATCCTATTACTTTCCAAGTAGTCAACTTGACTTTGATAAAAATGTTTTATTATTGTGAGACAATATGTTTTCAACCAAAATATTTTATTATCATCAAAATTTTCACAGAAGTACTTCTACAGGCCCACAGTCACACAGAAATTTGTCTGAATCTGAACCAGGAGAAAAAATATCACCATTTATGAAAATGTGCATTTTAGCTTACACAGCTATATGTAACAGGGAAACAAATGGATTTATTGGATAACAGTTTTTATTCTAATTTACAGATATCTGTCCTGATGAAGAAAAACCTGCAGGCATAGGGGAGATAAAACATGACCACAAACAATAAAAGTGCTCAGTGAAAGTGATCATTGAGTGACATATTTGGAAATAAATGTTATATTTACTCATGGAATATTGTCATTTCTGTTGTTTTCATCATACACAATGAAATAGTATTGAAATAATGATTCATGACTAAGACAGCACGCATGTGAGAACAATGATTCTGCAATTGAATGAACCCTAACAAACTATTGACTACAAACATACATTTTTTGCTGGATATCAAATGCATTAGCATTTGGTTCACACTGAATTACACTCCCAGTGTAAAAAATAAAAAAGACAAGAACTGTTATATCCACGGTCTCCCTGCCAGTCCACCTCTCTTTCGTTCTCCTTGTTTTCCCCATTCCTCTCGTTCCATGTCATGTCTATCTTTTTACTTCGTTTGTCTTTTCGTGTCGTGCGGGCTGGACGTGATTTCTTTGCTTGTTTCCCCATTGTCTCCCCAATCTTCTCTCAGCCAATCACCCGCATTCCCCACTCGCATTCTGCATGCACACTCATTGTCTCGGTACACTCGCTTACATTCCTCATGCCCACACTCATTACTGATCTTCCACTTCACCTGCCTCCTCCCTATATATCGCCTGTTTTGTTTTTCTCATTGCCAGTTCGTTCCATCAGTTTGTTGTGTTTTTACGTGTTACTCTGCTTCTGTTTTGTTGTTTTCTAACCTGTCTAGTTTGTTTTCAGTTATCCGTCCAGCCTGCTTTTTGTTCCAGACCTCCTCCTGCATTCACCCTCAGCTTCCAGTTAATCTCCATCCCCGTCTTGCTTTACCTCGCCAACCCCGTATCCTGACCAGTGGCGTCATGCCCATTCAATTTTTAATATTTTTTTATTTTATTACTATTTTTTATAATATGTAGATTTTTATCTTATGAGTCAAACGTATTCTTCTAAATCTAATTGTCATAGATCATACCTCAAAGCCATACACCCCCTTTCCTTATGGTATTGGTTTCTTCCAAAAGTTGCAGGATGAAATCGGTTCACAGCAGGCACACAGCGCACTGTATTATGTTGCGCTTCAATGAATGCTGTAGTGATGGGCAGTTCGGCTCTTTTTTCTGAGTCGGCTCTATTCGTACCATTCAGTTTGAAGAGTCGGAGTCGGAGTTGCAATTTTGGTACTTCCGGTTAATACAGTAGAGCCGTTTGAGCCGCATCTTTTACTTTCAGCAGCGCAAGATGGAAATAGAAGCTGTTTCAGGCAGCAGACACTGGCTGGTAACAAAGTAGGCAAAATAAGTTCGTAAACTAGCCTTGATATTTTATTCAGACCCAAATCATCTGAATAAGTAGGCAGCAAATCTATTTATCTATAGATATAGGCTAACATAATTCCTTTGTCGATAGGGTTTCCGGTTAAATCACGCTGAGTAGGAAACCCGATTAATAGCTTAATGGTGTACAGCATTTTGCCCTTTGTTAAAAACACAGAACTCTATAAGAACAGTTATGTGGTTAAAACTCGAAAATAACTTTGGTTTGTGTCACGGCTCTGGTTCCGGCTCTGTCTGGAGCCGTGGGATATTGCCACGGCTCATGGCTCTTAAATTGAGTCGAGTTGATTTTGTGCTGATCAGTTGGGTAGTATAGCTACTGTAGCTACGTATCATAATTCCGGAAATAGGGTTGCCGGTACTTCCGGTTAATACAGTAGAGCCGTTTGAGCCGCATCTTTGTTTTTCAGCGGCGCGAGCTGGAATTAGAAGCTGTTTCAGACAGCAGACACTAGCTGGTAACAAAGTAAGCAAAATAAGTTCGGAAACTAGCCATGATATTTTATTCAAACCCAAATAATCTGAATAAGTAGGCAGCAAATATATCTATCTATAGATATAGGCTAACATAATTCCAATTGTCATAATTATTCCAATAATTCCATAATTGTCAATAGGGTTTCCGGTAGGCAGCAAATCTATCTATCTATAGATATAGGCTAACATAATTTCTTTGTCAATAGGGTTTCCAGTTGAATCACGCTGAGTAGTAAACCCGATTAATAGCTTAATGGTGTACAGCATTTTGCCCTTTGTTAAAAACACAGAACTCTATAAGAACAGTTATGTGGTTAAAACTTGAAAATAACTTTGGTTTGTGTCACGGCTCTGGTTGTTAAATTGAGTCGAGTTGATTTTGTGCTGATCGGTTGGGTAGTATAGCTACTGTAGCTACGTATCTTTTTTAACCATTAGTAGCCATAATAACTTTGGAATGAGCTGTGGCGATTATTAACTTCACAAAAGTGTGTGCAATATTGTTAGATCAAATAAAAAAGTTACACGGAACGCAGGGATCTGGCAGGTGTGTAGGGTCTGATGAGCCTTTGGAGGTATGGAGGGGCAGATCCTCGGACTGCCTGGAAGGCGAGCACCAATGTTTTGAATTTGATGTGAGCCATCACAGGTAACCAGTGGAGGTCAATGAGCAGGGGGGTGACATGGGAGTGTCGGGGGAGATCAGGCGCGCTGCTGCGTTCTGGATAAGCTGAAGGAGTCTAATGGCCGATGCTGGCAGGCCAGCCAGGAGAGAGTTGCAATAGTCCAGGCGGGACAGCACCATTGCTTGGACCAGGATCTGGGTTGAGTGGGTGGTGAGGAAGGGACGGATTCTCCTGATGTTGCACGCCCGGGTTACCACTGCGATGTTCTCGGAGAGGGACAGCCTGTTGTCCATCACCACTCCGAGGTTCCTGGCACAGGGTGTTGGGGTCAGTGGAGTGTCCCCTAGGGAAATGGAGAGATTGAGACGGGGAGAGGTTAGAGCAGGAATGTAGATGAGCTCAGTCTGGCCTGGATTGAGCTTGAGATTGTGGTTGTCCATCCAGCTCTGGATGTCTCTCAGGCAAGCGGAGATGCAGGCTGACACCTGAGTGTCAGAGGGTGAGAAGGAGAGAAAGAGTTGAGTATCATCAGCATAGCAGTGGTAAGAAAGACCATGAGCAGTAATAACAGGGCCGAGGGATTCGGTGTAGGTGGAGAAAAGGAGGGGACCAAGGACTGAGCCCTGGGGTACTCCTGTGGTAAGGGGATGGGTTGCCGATACTTTACCAGCTCAGGCAACCTGGGAGGAGAGGTAGGACTCAATCCAGGCCAGGGTCGAGCCGCCGATTCCCCCTGCAGACAGGGACGACAGGAGGATGGAGTGATCTACGGTGTCGAAGGCAGCAGAGAGGTCTAGGAGTATTAGTACAGAGGAGAGGGAGGCTGCCTGAGCAGCATGAAGCATCTCGCTGACGGAGAGGAGTGCAGTCTCTGTTGAGTGGCCAGGTTTGAAGCTGGACTAGTGGGAGTCTAACAGGTTGTTCTGGGTAAGGATAGACGACAGTTGGTTAGAAACAACACGTTCAGTAGTTTTGGAAAGAAAAGGAAGAAGAGATACCGGTCTGTAGTTTTGGATGTTGGAGGGGTCCAGCGTAGGTTTTTTCAGGATTCGGGTGATGTGGGCTCTCTTGAAGGATGAGGGGAAGCAACCAGAGGTCAGGGAGGAGTTCACCAAGGAGCTCACAAACGGGAGGATATCTGGGGTGATTGTCTGGCGGAGAGATGAAGGAATAGGGTCAAGGGCACAAGTAGTGGGGCGATGGGAGAGTAGGAGATGGGATACATCGGTATCAGAAAGGGGAGAAAAGGTGGAAAAACAGGGGGGGGGCACAGAAAGGGTAGAGAGAGGAAGAGAGTGGAAAACAGTGTTCGTGAGGGGAGGGAGAGTGGGGCTGAAGGAAACCTCCAATGCCACACAGATAGATACTTGGGATGGCTCATGCTGACTTTCTGTGTATGTACCTGCTTTTATCTGGAAAATCAGGAAATATGTTGAAATAGGCTTAAAAGAAATGTGACATTAATATCAATGGTTAAAGAGAAGTGGACCACCAGTACTTGGATACACAGTAAGCAGGTTAATAACTAACCACATTAGTGATCAAAGTTTAGCTGGTTGCAGAGCAAGTACATACTGGCAGACTTCCCAGACCGCAATGCTGTCAGTGTTTTTAAATATTTGTTTTACTGGAAGGGTTTCAAAAATTTGATAAAATGTTACAAAATGTTAGAAAAACCTATTTGCACTACCTTGGTACAGGTGAATATATAAGACAGGAGGGTGCTGCTATCATTGGAAGATTCTCTTGCAACCTCTCCACTCACCATGGATGTGCTTACTGTGGCAGCTGTCCTCAGTTTACTCTCTGTGAGTGCAGCTAAACCCCTAAACTGTGAAGATCTCACGCAACCCCGGGTACTGAACAAAACTGAGGTAAGCCAGTGAACATTTTTCTGGTGAAAAGACGGTGAAACGACGTCTCGTGTCTAAGTATAAACCGGCTAAATTTGGTTGAAAAGTGAAAGTTTTTTAACCAGCTAGGTTGTACCCAGGCTATATCCAGATAAACCCTTGGCTAAATTCAGTTAAATTGACATGTTTATTCCAAAACGTGTGAAAAATCTAGATGTCTAGATTCCGGTTTTTTCTCACTGGGAAATATTTGGGACACATTGTTTTTGATTGACACATGGAATCAAAAAATGTGTTTATAGTTTTACATTAATAATATAATTTTATATTAACCATGTATGTGTAATTCAAAATAAGGCAAATGTGGGTGTACAAACTGAGGCAAATGGGGGTATTTCATACAAACATATGGCACATAAGCACAATAAAATATGGATATATAATACAAACAGGGGCATGTAATACAAACTAAGGTACATGCACATACATACATACATATAGTACAAACGTAGGCGCATGAGGGGCTGTCTGATGGCTCGTGCTGCTAAATTAGCAGCGTATGCTCCACTGCCTGCCCTGGAGTCAAACCCTGACTGCCTGTGGGGATGTGCACAATATCCAGGAAGAAAGGATCAGCGAAGTCTGATTGATCCTGAGGTGCAGTCCTACAGCCCAGTGGACTGCAGAATAGAGGCAGTGGCTGGAATAACCAGGTTTGGAAGACAAGCTAGACTGTGCTCTCCTGACTTTACTGGGGATGGAACAGGCCTGCAAAATAGCACTGAACTCTTGGAGAAAAAGTTGAAATGGACGATACAAGATGGCTATAAATCTGGAGAAAATTAGTCAAACAATATTACATTGATGCTTCCCTCTCTTGATGTTTGTTTTCAGATATCAGGGAAATGGATCTTCATTCAAGGAACATCAGATAATGAGAGATACACTGTATTACAGAAAACACTGAACAGCTCCTTGATGGATATTGTGCTGTCATCACATAATGGCACTTCTGTTCTCAAACTGAGAGACATGGTGTAAGCAGCTTCAGATCATTCACACAAGTTTGGAGAAGGCAACTGTTCTTGCTTTTATCATTACTAATGTGACTCTTTTTTTAATTGCAGAAATGAAAAATGTAATTATTATTCTTCGAATATTACTTTTTCAAACAACACCGCTCACATGTCACGTAAGTAACACTTTTGCATCCCTATTTTTTGTTGCAGATGGTCTGTGTTTTGGATTTTTTACTTGAGATGCATATGAACTTTTTGGCACACATACTGTGGCATCATGTTATCATGTCATTAAGTATGATTATAGGAGCATTTAAAGGAACCACTAATTATTATAAAATTAAACACACTTAAAAGACTGGCGAATAACATTAAAACCTTGAGAGAGTAGCTTGTTTCTTATGAAAAAACTGACATTTACGCTTATTGAAATATTGAAATGATAAGTAATTCTGTAAACATACTAACCAAATAGGCTTATCTGTTTTCGATACAGACCTCCTCTTCGTCATCACCCTCCCATTGACATTAAATGTCCCTGTAATCATTGACCTATTCCATGATTTCTGGCCATCACCTTTTCCGTTTTCAGAACATGTGCTAGAGCCCTGTTTAAGTTACTTCAAACAGAGATACTTGATATTTTAATAATAGGCTATAATAATAACCCTATTTTTTAGCACGTGGGAAGGACAGTGGGTGAGTGCCTTGGACTATTAATATTCCTAGAGCTTCTGGTATAGTTAAGCAGAAACAGGAAGTAAGTGAAGCTGCAGGCTTATTGTGACAGCTAGCCATAAGATACACTACACAGAAAGTGATTGAATAATACGGGGTGCACGATTCAGATAACGTCTTGCCAAGTAATTTGACACAACACTGTGTTGTATTTTATAACAGTATCAAGGTATGTGGAATAACATCCAGAAAAATTATTTGGATAACATAAAAAAAAGTCTAAAAGTTTATAAATCTTTTATTTTGTAGTGCTTTGTACATAATAGATGGAAAACATTGTAATAACAATAACAACAACAATAATAATAATAATAATTCCTCCATCCATGACCAAACTCATTCATTCCTGGTCAGGGTCACAGGGGGGCTGTAGCCTATCCCAGCAAGCATTGGGCGAGAGGCAGGAATACACCCTGGACTGGTCGTCAATCACCATTCACTCACACTCTCATAACTATGGGCAACTTAGAGTCTCCAATTAGCCAAACCTGCATGTCTTTGGACTGTGGAGTACCCATAGTAATAATAATAATAATAATAATAAAGGAGAACAAGAAAAAGAAGAAGTAATATTATGACATTTATTCATTCTGTTTTGGCAAGTTGACAACTAGAATTATAGAAATATGGCACCATTTAATAGGTAGGCCTATTCAAAATTTAATTTTATGTTGGCAAGTAAAGTAGCGGTGTATCTAAATGAAATGATGGCATACATTAGTGACACAGTTTACATGGCTTTCTTAAAGCTCATGGCATTGTGACCATTGGGGCTGTCCTGCCTGCCTGTCCTGACTGTCTTGTCCTGAGTATGACCAGTATTGATGCCGGGGACGTCATCAAGTCACTCTTTATCTTTGGTATGTACACTCCAGAAGCAGCCATTGAACTTACCCTTCATGTTATAATGTAATGTGAATGCTAACAGAATACACAATGGATATATAGTGCCATATTTGAAACAATTAAGTGAAAAGGAATCAGGTGCTGATGGGTGATGATCCTTACTTTAAATGGCTTTTTTGTATATCAACACAATTCAAAAGAGGTTCTGAATCAGTGTTTCACAGTATTTTGTCAGCTCTACAGGCAATAAACCTGTTATTACATGGCCGTGTCCACAAATGGTTTTACAGGGAAAAAAAGTACGTTAAGTCATTCTGACTTGGAGATGTACCAGAAACAAGTGGAGTGCCTGGGGTTCCCACAGCCAAGCTTCATATATGATGGAAAGCAAGGTCAGTGACTTTTTAATTTCTACCCAGCCCTGTAAAGGCCACATCAGATACTAGCTTAACAAGTGCACATATACTATATACAACAGGTCTGTATTAAGCACCATACAGTCATGGTGCCTTCACCTCATGTGCATGATGGCACTTTGTTACAACTCACGTTATTTATTACACTTATGAGCCTTAAGGACCTTCCTCTTATTCAGGATCAGATCTCAGAGTAGACTGTGTAAAGTGCATTTACAGGCATTTAATTCCACAGGACCAAGGTCACCTAAAGGCCAGCAACTTCTTTTTCTGTCCCTTCCTGTTTCTATTCAGAGCCTAAACTTACTATTCTACTTTTAGTGATCATTGTATCCTATTACTTTCCAAGAAGTCAACTTGACTTTGATTAAATTTTTTATTATTGTGAGACAATATGTTTTCAGCCAAAAACTTTTATTATCATCAAAATTTTCAGCCAATCAAAACAAAGCACTCTTCCGGGCACATAAATCTATGTCTGAATCTGAACCAGAAGAAAAAATATCACCATTTATGAAAATGTGCATTTTAGCTTACACAGCTACATATAACAGGGAAACAAAGAAATGTAGTGGTTTGATGACAATTTTAATTCTAATTTACAGATATCTGTCCTGAAAAACCTGCTGGCGAAGAGGAGGTAAAACATGACCACAAACAATGAAAGTGCTCGGTGAAAGTGGTCATTGAGTGACATATTTGGAAATAAATGTTATATTTACTCATGGAATATTGTCATTTCTGTTGTTTTCATCACACACAATTAAATAGCATTGAAATAATGATTTGTGACTAAGGGACACATGTGAGAACAATGATTCTGCAATTGAATGAATCCTAGCAAACTACCTAATCATATTTTTGCTGGATATAAAATGCATTAGCATTTAATTCTCACTGAATTACACTCCCAGCATAAAAAATAAAAAATAAAAGCGATACTATAACCTCTCTGCATTTGAATGGATCTCTATGGGAATTGGGGTGTGGGGCTAGATTAAGCTGTAAATTACACGGGAATGGTATGGAACATGTGGTTGACTAAATGGCTGTAAGGGTCTGAGGTATCAAACGGGCCTCAAACCGTCACTCTGCTGCCAGATATGCAGTAGATATAGATGGATCACTTCACGGGTTGTTTCTCCTGACAAATTTTTCTATTGAACTCTATGGAAAAATAAGTCAGGAACTATTTTTTAAAATAAACTTTGAGCCCTGTTGCACAATGCTAGTTTGTTCATGTAAGTTTATTGTAGATAGATAATGCTGTGCATGGATCATGAGGCAGTAGAGACTCTCAGGTTTTTTGGTACATTTAAATTTACAGTAAGTGAGATGGTAAACATTATTTTTGATGGTACTTTGGCATCCAATGTGATGCACATTGAAAGAATGTTTTTTTTAAGAATATGTATTGCACGCTCTATAAACTTTAATATAAATTATCACAAAAAAATTACTGACAATTTTATGAAGCTGTTTTACAGGTAATTATACTGTCTTCTAACTTAATGTCATTGCAGAATAGATTGAGTTTATGCATGCATAGTTTAGATAATATATTGACTCCCACACTGCCTGGCCAAAAAAAAAGTCCCCGTTGCACCTGTCATGCATAGTGCCCACTGTACAAGCCTCTGGAGGCAGTGTTATGATCTGGGGTTGCTTCAATTGGTCAGGTCTAGGTTCAGCAACGTTATGCAGAAATAAAATTAAGTCAGCTAAGTACCTGAATGTACTGAATGACCAGGTTATCCCATCAATGGGCATATTCCAGGACGACAATGCCAAGATTCATCGGGCTCAAATTGTGAAAGAGTGGTTCAGGGAGCATGAGGAATCATTTTCACACATGAATTGGCCACGAGTTCTGACCTTAACCCCATTGAAAGTCTTTGGGATGTGCTGGAGAAGACTTTACGGAGTGGTTCGACTCTCTCATCGTCAATATAAGATCTCGGCCAAAAATTAATGTCTCTGGATGGAAATAAATGTTGTGACATTGCATAAGGTTGTCGAAACTATGCCACGACGAATGCATGCTGTAAGTTTGAAAAATGCGTTGAGCAATCCAAGTAAATGAGCAATCTATAGAGGACACATTTTGTCAGGAGTGTTGACCATAATGACCACCACTAAACTGAGCAGAAACCATGTGCTTGCATGACAGCCTAGGATGTTTTCCATACAACGTTCATTACACTTCAATCACAGCCATTGTTAAACATTTCATTGTAGTAATTTTTAAAAAAGAAAAACCTTAGAAACACTCATTACAGGCATTTAGCAGATGCTCTTATCCAGAGCCACTTACACAACTGTTTTGTTGCATTGTGTACATATTACCCATTTATACAGCTGGATATCTACTGAATCGATTAAGGTTAAGTACCTTGCTCAAGGGTACAACGGCAGTGTCCTACCTGGGAATCGAACCTGCAACCTTTCGGTTACAAGGCCAGTTCCTTACCCATTATACTCATGTATATGCTATGCCCTAAGGCTTCAGTATCCCCTGAAATTGGAAATCCAACATATCATTCAATAAATGACTTGGGACTCTGTGATGCACAATGATTTAGATTTAACTAATGAAACATTTCACCACTGCCATTGCAAGCTGAACAACATTTTTAAAGATAGGATAAAGTTAACATTTTCTTATTCCAAAATTTTTTTTACCATGATGTCATCCTATTGAAACCTCACTTTAGGATCGCCCACACATACTCAACGCACAGTACTGGCCAGACACACACAGGCTTATTGGATTTTTTTTGACAGTGTTGGGAAAGCTACTTTGAAAGCTACCACTTACTTCACACTGGAAGAAGTTAAACTACAGCAAAGCTACCCTAGGGAGAAATCTTGTTAGGTTAACTAAAGCTACTTAGAAAAAGTAGTTCAAACTACTGATCAAACTTACAATGTACATGTGGTACAAAATTATAACAAAATATAATACAAAAAAAGTCACATGCCAGCAAAAAATGAGTTTATTTCAAAAAGTGCCCACTTGTTCACAGGTCATACATACATCAAAAAAATTAAATACCCCACTATTCATAGGAAAGTGCAAGAAATGTCAGCTTTGGTTTTGTATACATCAGTCAGTCACCTGCCTTCCAGAAACTAGAGTCCAGGTGGGGGTATTTCACCAAGCAGGATTACTCAGTTAGCCAGGTAACTTATAAAATAGAATGCAACAACTTCTCTAAACATTTGTTAATAAATTGCAATAATCAATACTTATGACTAATTGACACCTAATATATTTGAGTTTAGTTTTACAAATTCAGATTCAAAACATTAAAAACTATAGCCAAATATTTTTCACAGGTGAGCTGACAATCCAGCTTCCTGGAATACCCCTGAGACTTAAACCTGTTCTAAACAAAACAATCCCACCTGGGCTTTTCACAAGGACAAAATTGCACATTGTAGTTTCAGTAGTTAACTACACAAAAAATGGCAAAAAAGTGATTTAACTGCTTGAATCACGATGCAAATATGAATGTAGTTGAACTACCAGCAAGCTACTGCAAAATGTAGTTAAACTACTAGTTTAATTAGATGTAGTCCACTACTCTCCAACACTGCGCATTGAGCTGAATTTCTGGTCAGTAAGTATCTGCAGTTATCCTCTCTCATTCTTTATTGCTGCTCAGAGAAATTTGTGATGATGACAGCAACAACATTTTTTGTAGTTAGTTCGTCAAACTTGTTACAAAATAATTCAGCAAATTACAGAAAATGCAGTAGAACAAATAAATAACTATGTGTTACAATTGTATAAGAGATTATCAGATGATTAATATTAATTTACAGGGTTTATAATGAGCGATTTCCACACCAACTGTTGTCTGTGTGTGGTGTGTATACATATTATGTATACTATATATATGAATATACACGTATATCTGTATACTATTTTATGAATTGTGACATTTTCTTTTTAAGATTTAAAAATAGGATTGCATAATAAAATCCCAATGGTATGTCTTTAAAAAAACAACTAAAAAAACAAGACCCACATGAATTCCACTATAATTATCTGATTAGAATATCTGAGAACAACAGTAAAATACTACTTATGTGACACCATGTCATATTTTCCTTTACCTGTGGGAATGTTTATGATGATGATATTCAAGAATCATTATATGTATCTCACAGTAACCTTTTTCAAATGTATATTTTGCAATGCTTTATGTGGAATGTATAAATTAAATGCATTTTCCTGTAATTTAGGCATTCCTCCATTTAACCAAATTATTGAATCAGAAAATTATTAAATATTTATTTTGATTGTGGAATTTGTAACTGTAAGTTGAACTAAGGCTCATCTGTCAATGTCCAAGGGGAGCAAACCTCCAATGCCACACAGATATATACTTGGGATGGCTATGCTGACTTCCTGTTTATGTACCTGCTTTTATCTGGGAGATCAGGAAATATGTTGAAATTGGTTTAAAAAAATGTCTCATTAATATCAATGGTTCAGGAGAAGTGGACCACCAGTACTTGGATACACAGTAAGCAGGTTAATAACTAACCACATTAGCGATCAAAGTCTAGCTGGTTGCAGAGCAAGTACATACTGGCAGACTTCCCAGACTGCAATGCTGTCAGTGTTTTAAAATACTTGTTTTACTGGAAGGGTTTCGAAACTGTTTTCTAAGTTAATAAAATGTTACACAATGTTAGAAAATCCTATTTGCAATACCTTGGTACAGGTGAATATATAAGACAGGAGGGTGCTGCTATCATTGGAAGATTCTCTTGCAACCTCTCCACTCACCATGGATGTGCTTACTGTGGCAGCTGTCCTCAGCTTACTCTCTGTGAGTGCAGCTAAACCCCTGGACTGTGAAGATCTCACCCATCCCCGGGTACTGAACAAAACTGAGGTAACCCAGTGAATGTTTCTTTGGTGAAAAGACGGTGAAACGCCATCTCGTGTCTAAGTATAAACCGGCTAAATTTGGTTGAAAAGTGAAAGTTTTTTAACCAGCTAGGTTGTACCCAGGCTATATCCAGGTAAACCCTGGCAGACAGGGCTAAATTAGGGCTAAATTAGGGCTAAATTAGGGCTAAATTAGGGCTAAATTAGGGCTAAAATGAGTTAACTTGACATGTTTAGTCTAAATTCTGGCTTTTGCTCCCTGGGAAGTATCTAAGTGTTTGATTGACACATGGAATCAAAAAATGTGTTTATAGTTTTACATTAATAATATTATTGTATATTAACCATGTGTAATGGGTTGAGCTTCCACCAGTAAGTTTGGCCACGCCCCGTAATCACCGAGAGTGAGAACAGGTGACACTTGCATAATCACCGTGAGTGAGAACAGGTGACACTTGTATACTTCCTAGTCTAACAGATCATTTAAAAGGAGTAGTGTGCAGGTAGTGACAGACTCGACCCGCTTTGTCTCAACCCCGTTGTGTGGAAAGTGTTTGTAGTAGGACTGGAGGTAGCGTGAGCCCTTTCCTGGGCATTCGTACAGCTGTACATGAAGAATGGTTTGGTCACCGTTACGCGTAGCTTCCAGGTATGCCACTCTTCGTGCCTAGTTAGGTTGGTACATCTTTCAAATGTTGAAATGGTACAGGTTCATCTAGTGGGCGCTTTTATTCAAGCAATATACCGAGTAATATTACAACATATGATAGGTAATATTGTATGCTTCTCATAATAGGAATGAGGACTCTGATGATGGTGACGTCCCACATGACCTAGTTCTGCTGTAATTGCACAGGTAATGCAGTATGGCTGCCTGGTTGGTTTTCCTGCAGCCAATTGTTGTAATTAATTTAAGTGGTTAATATTGTGTTCTTTGTCCTATCAGGAGGAGCTCTGTGCCACTGCTGTTTTTGTCTGTTAGTTAGTTTTGGGTTACCTTTTCATTAATTGGTTTAGATTATTTTCTGACACAGAAGATCCTTATTTGGTTCTTTTGACCTTTAATTGTTTCTGTTGTAAACCAACTGTGTGGCTAACTAATAAGGGGTTCTGATAGGCTAGCGCTGGGTTTCTTGCCAGTAACAGGACAGTTGGGTGGCTATATTCCTGCAGGTGGAGGCTTCACTTTAGGGCTTCTATTGCATGCTACCATTGCTTTGTTTTATAATCTCGTGTGCCTCTTCTATTTAGTGTGACTGAGTGTGAGTAATTGTTTCTAGTGCATGATATCAGCTTGTAGTCTAACCCGTGTGCTTTTCTTGTTTTGCAGTGTGAGTGCAAACTAATGGTGTATTTCTTATCTAGCCTACTGGTGGTGGTGAAGTGCTTACTCCCTCTCCTTCACTCCCCTCCTCCTGTAGACTTCCCTGGCACCCTCCCCCTGTCCTGGTAATGTGCCCAGTGTAGGAATATCTTTTAAATTGAAAATCTATTTTTATAAGTAACGTGGATCCATTTTACCTTGTCTCATCTGTGAACCAATAAAGTTATACTGTTTGAAACTGGAAACCCACGTCTCTGCTCACTCTCTTTACTAAAGAACTTGTGTAGTAATTGGGTAATCTCTGGGTGAAATTCCCAGAGTGGCGTAGTTGGGATCTAGCAGTCTGGGGCTCATACGTGCCCCGGTCACAATCTGGCGCAGTCGGCAGGATTATTAAGCAGAGACGTGTCCTTCCAGTACATTTTGCCACAGTTGGATTTATTATTTTGTTTCATTTTTTCTTTTTATCCAATATATGCAATTTGATGTTTTGACTTGTCTGTAAAGGTAACCATTTTAGTGTTTTGAAAGGGACAAAAACAGCAGTTGGCCATTGGATTCCACTCAAAGAGACACCTCTTCTGGGGAGAATCTGCATTCCTGCTCAGTGGACTTCTGTTTCCTACTACTGATCCAGTATACTGACTTTTTACCAGAGACATGGAGGGCGAAGTGCAGGACTTGCGGGACCTGGTAATACAGCTCAGGGCCGGCAAGGAACACCTCACGCAGGAGCTTGCTGTGTCACGAGTCCCTACTCCTAACCCTGTCCCTGAATCCTCTGGCCCTCCTGGTGTGGCCCCTGAACGCCTCTATGTGCCCAGAGAGAGGAAGTGTCCCATGTTGGGGGCATTGCAGGCTCAGGTCACCAGGGCCCAGTAGAGGAACAGTCTTTAC
The DNA here is from genome assembly GCA_022702515.1 of Ilyophis sp. 1 JC-2022. Classification (NCBI taxonomy): domain Eukaryota; kingdom Metazoa; phylum Chordata; class Actinopteri; order Anguilliformes; family Synaphobranchidae; genus Ilyophis; species Ilyophis sp. 1 JC-2022. The sequence continues at coordinate 61,837,621 of CM040401.1, read as the reverse complement.
CTCGAATTGTGAGCTCCTGTCCACATGTTACAGTAGGAATGGGGGGGTAGAAGTAAAATGCTTGACACCGGGTCCATGGTCTCCACTATCGGGGAGTCCTTCTTCCGCCAGCATTTTAGCAACTCTCCTCATGCATGCCAGTGGTTAGAACTCACAGTAGCTAATGGACTCAGCATTCCATATGTCGGTTATGTGGACCTTGATGTTTCTGTATTGGGTACAGTCATTTCGAAGAGAGGAATTCTAGTTGTAAAAGACCCCCCGGGGTCCCCTCCTGAAACTGATGTCCCTGGGGTACTAGGCATGAATGTGATCCGGGAATGTTAGGCCGAGTTGTTTGGGCAATATGCTTCATCTCTTTTTGATGTCCCACTGGTGAGAGGGGCTCCAGAGGTATGGAGGAAAGCTCTACAGGAGTGCCATGAAGCCCGGGTCAGCCCTTCAGGCCGTGCCAGTGGAGTTGCTAGGGGATGCTCCACCAGGCCCAGATAGTGAGTTTACCCACAGGCATCAGCGAGGTCCTCAAGGAGCCCGAGGGGTCGTGTGCTGTGGCCACCATGGGTTCTCGGGCAGGGCAGGTGGGCGGAGTTTCGCACACTATTGAGTCCCTTGACTTAAATAATGTCCCTGGGTCTGGTAATAGGATGTCTGCTATTTCTAGGCTTTGGAATTGGCTCCCTTAGGTTCTGTTTTGTTTGTCGTCGGGACGCCGATAGAAAGTGGGGGGTAGATTGTAATGGGTTGAGCTTCCACCAGTAAGTTTGGCCACGCCCCGTAATCACCGAGAGTGAGAACAGGTGACACTTGTATACTTCCTAGTCTAACAGATCATTTAAAAGGAGTAGTGTGCAGGTAGTGACAGACTCGACCCGCTTTGTCTCAACCCCGTTGTGTGGAAAGTGTTTGTAGTAGGACTGGAGGTAGCGTGAGCCCTTTCCTGGGCATTCGTACAGCTGTACATGAAGAATGGTTTGGTCACCGTTACGCGTAGCTTCCAGGTATGCCACTCTTCGTGCCTAGTTAGGTTGGTACATCTTTCAAATGTTGAAATGGTACAGGTTCATCTAGTGGGCGCTTTTATTCAAGCAATATACCGAGTAATATTACAACATATGATAGGTAATATTGTATGCTTCTCATAATAGGAATGAGGACTCTGATGATGGTGACGTCCCACATGACCTAGTTCTGCTGTAATTGCACAGGTAATGCAGTATGGCTGCCTGGTTGGTTTTCCTGCAGCCAATTGTTGTAATTAATTTAAGTGGTTAATATTGTGTTCTTTGTCCTATCAGGAGGAGCTCTGTGCCACTGCTGTTTTTGTCTGTTAGTTAGTTTTGGGTTACCTTTTCATTAATTGGTTTAGATTATTTTCTGACACAGAAGATCCTTATTTGGTTCTTTTGACCTTTAATTGTTTCTGTTGTAAACCAACTGTGTGGCTAACTAATAAGGGGTTCTGATAGGCTAGCGCTGGGTTTCTTGCCAGTAACAGGACAGTTGGGTGGCTATATTCCTGCAGGTGGAGGCTTCACTTTAGGGCTTCTATTGCATGCTACCATTGCTTTGTTTTATAATCTCGTGTGCCTCTTCTATTTAGTGTGACTGAGTGTGAGTAATTGTTTCTAGTGCATGATATCAGCTTGTAGTCTAACCCGTGTGCTTTTCTTGTTTTGCAGTGTGAGTGCAAACTAATGGTGTATTTCTTATCTAGCCTACTGGTGGTGGTGAAGTGCTTACTCCCTCTCCTTCACTCCCCTCCTCCTGTAGACTTCCCTGGCACCCTCCCCCTGTCCTGGTAATGTGCCCAGTGTAGGAATATCTTTTAAATTGAAAATCTATTTTTATAAGTAACGTGGATCCATTTTACCTTGTCTCATCTGTGAACCAATAAAGTTATACTGTTTGAAACTGGAAACCCACGTCTCTGCTCACTCTCTTTACTAAAGAACTTGTGTAGTAATTGGGTAATCTCTGGGTGAAATTCCCAGAGTGGCGTAGTTGGGATCTAGCAGTCTGGGGCTCATACGTGCCCCGGTCACACATGTATGTGTAATTCAAAATAAGGCAAATGTGGGTGTACAAACTGAGGCAAATGGGGGTATTTCATACAAACATATGGCACATAAGCACAATAAAATATGGATATATAATACAAACAGGGGCATGTAATACAAACTAAGGTACATGTACATACATACATACATACATATAGTACAAACGTAGGTGCATGAGGGGCTGTCTGATGGCTCGTGCTGCTAAATTAGCAGCGTATGCTCCACTGTCTGCCCTGGAGTCAAACCCTGACTGCCTGTGGGGATGTGCACAATATCCAGGAAGAAAGGATTAGCGAAAGGATCAGCGACTTTACTGGGGATGGAACAGGCCTGTAAAATAGCACTGAACTCTTTAAGAAAAAGTTGAAATGGACAATACAAAATGGCTATAACTCTGGGTAAAATTAATATAACTGTTACGTCCGCCTCCGCCCTTCCAGTTCACCTTCCCTTTTGTTCTCCGTGTTTTCCCCCTTCCTCTCGTCTCTTGTCAGTTCTTTCATGTTTTGTGTTTGTCTTCCGTGTTTGTGCAGGTTGGGCGTGGTTTCCCTTCTCGTTACTTTCATTATCCTTCAGCCTATCACGCACATTTTTTGCTTGCATTCCACACACTGCTATTACCGTTGAATCACTCTCGCATACATTCTCACGCTGCACTCACTCATTGACTCATTTACTTCACTATATATTCTCTTCTTGTTTGATGTCTCGTCGCCAGTTCGTACTCTCGTTTGACTAGTTGTGTTTTGTAACTCGGCCTGTGTACTTCCCTCAGTCTAGCTTGTTTCTGTTTAATCCCTGTTCCAGTTTTGTCTCCTTGTCTCGCCAGCTTGCTCGCTCGCCACCTGCATTACACACCCTGCTCCCGCTGCCATTGTCCTCCAGTCTGTCAGCCATTTTTCCGCCCTGCTCCAGCTCCCACTGCATCCAGCCTGCCCCTGCTAGCCCCAACCCCGTTCCTGACCCTCATCCTTAGTTTCCCCTTTTCTGTTAGTGCCAATAATAAAAAGTGCTTCATGGAGCTTGTAACACCAGTCCACACCAGTGGAAGGAATCCTAACAAAACAATATTACATTGATGCTTCCCTCTCCTGATGTTTGTTTACAGATATCAGGAAAATGGATCTTCATTCAAGGAACAGCAGATCACCAGAGATACACTGCAATACTGAAAACAGTGAACAGCTCTTTGATGGATATTGTGCTGCCATCACATAATGGCACTTCTGTTCTCAAACTGAGAGACATGATGTAAGCAGCTTCAGATCATTCACACTAGTTTGAAAAAGACAACTGTTTTTATCATTACTAATGTGACTCCTTTTTAATTGCAGGAATGGAAAATGTCATTATTCTTCTCAGAATATGACTTATATGTCAAACAACGCCTTTGATGTTTCACGTAAGTAACACTTTTGCATCCCTATTTTTTGTTGCAGATGGTCTGGGTTTTGAATTACTAACCGAATAGGCTTATCTGTTTTCGATACAGACCTCCTCTTCGTCATCACCCTCCCATTGACATTAAATGTCCCTGTAATCATTCACCTATTCCATGATTTCTGGCCATCACCTTTTCCGTTTTCAGAACATGTGCTAGAGCCCTGTTTAAGTTACTTCAAACAGAGATACTTGATATCTTAATAATAGGCTATAATAATAACAACCATATTTTCCTCCTCTAAAAATTTGTTAAATAATTCCTACTGTGGCAGCTCTGGTTCCTCTCTGTCAAAAACTCTAGAGGCCATTGTATCAGGGTGCTTTCTACAGGGTGCACTTGTTGTAGAAGTTGTGGAATTTAGCACTTGGGAAGGACAGTGGGTGGGTGCCTTGGACTATGATGTTCCTAGAGCTTCTGGTATATTTAATCAGAAACAGAAAGCTGCAGGCGACAGCTAGCCATAAGATACATTACACAGAAAGTGATTGAAAAAAGTCATTTTACACTACACTGTGTTGTATTTTATAACAGTATCAACGTATGTGGAAGTACATCCAGAAAAGGTCTGGATAACGTAAAAAAAAAGTCTAAAAGTTTATACATTTTTTATTTTGTAGTGCTTTGCACATAATAGATGAAAAACATTGTAATAACAATAACAACAACAACAACAATAATAATAATAATTCATCCATCCATGACCAAACCCATTCATTCCTGTCATGGATCTGACCTTTCTTCCCTTATCTCTACGTCGCCTTATTCGTTTTTATCGTTTACCGGTAGTCTATCGGATTTTCCTGTGTTCCGTCACGGGTTTTGCTTTCACCTTGTCATTAGTGAGTTCACCTGGTAGGTATTTCCGCTCACTACTTATACCCCGCTTCCGGCCTCTCTCGTCGCTTCTATGTTATTCCACTTAGCATTCGAGCTGGTAAAGAGGTATAGGAAATTGGTTAGAAAGCTAATATAAAAAGAAAGGGTTTAGAAAGTAGGGTTTGTAGAAAGTAAGAAAGTTTCGTTTGGCTCTCATTTCAGAGCAGAGGCTTTCTCGTTACTTTCGTTTTGTACTCTAACTTACGAGTGCTCTTACCCAAGATAAGTTTGGATCTTTTGAGTTCTGTTTCCTTTCATTACACTCCAATAACGGGAGTAAGATAAGCGTGTCTGCTTATTTCCTTTGTTTCACCGTTTCTACCGACGAGCGCTCTAACTGCGCTGACTCCAGTTAAAGGGGTCTTATAGTTTTGGTTTTCTTTGTTCGTTCGCTCCACAAACGGAGTTAGATAAGCGTTATTGCTTATTCCTTTGTTTTGCTCGTTTAGCGAGCTCCTCGTTTATATTGCGAGGTTTATTGTTCTTTCATTTTTAGTTGTTTCTCCACGACGGATTATTGTCCGTTACTAGTGGTGTTCTTACGAACACTTTAAGACTGCCCAACTACTTGCACTTGGATCTCTAATATTTCCATCTCTGTTTCTGACAGAGATCCCTCATAGAACATGGAAGCCACAGGGGAGTTTCCAGCAGTAGTTGCCAACCTTAAAGTGATCATTTCCGCTCAGGAGGTAGCCCTGGCGGACCAGAGAGAGAGTATTCGTGCCTTGCAACACTCATAGCAAGCTTTACACGAGCAGATGCATTTACAAGCTGTAGCGCTACAAGATCTGGCGGAAAGTATCCGAACTCTCTCCCTCAGGTCCGATTCTCCCCCAGTTGCACAAGCACCTATACAGGCTATTCCTCCAACATTTACACCTGAAGCAAGGGAACCGAGACTCCAACTCCCCTTGCGGTATAATGGAGATGCCGGCAGATGTCAGGGGTTTTTGACACAATGTCTAATTTTTTTTAAAATACAGCCCTCGCGGTTTCAGGCACAAGAGTCCAGAGTAGCCTTCATTCTCTCTCTCTTGACCGGTAATGCTCTCGCATGGGCCGACCCACTTATTAGAGCTAATTCAACTATTGTTAGTAATACGGAGCGGCTTATGGCGGAGATGGTGTCAGTGTTCGATCAAGATGTTTCTGGCAAAGAGGCTGCCATGCGTCTAACCCGTCTTCGTCAGGGCACTGACACCGTAGCCGCATTTGCTATTACTTTTCGTGCTCTTGCGGGAGTGACAGGGTGGTCTGATGAGCCTCTATGTGCTCTGTTCCTAAATGCTTTATCGGAAAACATAAAGGACGCCATTGCGGGTATCGAACCACCCGCTACATTCGGGGCTCTTGTATCTACGGCCATTCGGTTGGATAACCGGTTTAGAGAGAGAGAGAAGGAGAGGATTTATAAGGGTTTTAAACAGCACCCACCTCGTTACTCTTCCCCTCACACGCCAGCACCGGCTCACAGTCCTTTTGTTGCTCCCATTGAACAGGAGGAGTCCATGCAGGTCGATAGTTCTTCCATGCGCGAGAAAGGGGATGCTAAGTCCCGTGAATGGCGATGTAGTTATTGTAAGAGGAAGGGCCATTTAAGGGACCACTGTCCCAAACTTGTGGGAAAAGAGTAGTCCCGCTAGTGGAACCGAGTCGCGTAGCGGGACTAGAATTAAATTACCCTCGGACCTTCCTGTCGGTTTATTTGCGCTGGAACGACCGCCAGATTTCCTGCAAAGCGTTCATTGACTCAGGGGCAGTTGAGTGCCTCGTTGATTCCAACTGGGTTAAATCCCACAAAATTCCCACCCACCCTCTATCTCTACCTCGCCTAGTCACGGCTCTAGATGGCCGTCCCCTAGGCACTGGCACTATCTCCCGGGTTACCGCCGCTATACGCATGCGCGTTCCGTTTCGTAAACATACGGAGGAGATTCAGTTTTTTTTAGTGGAATCCCCAGTTTATCCACTGGTTTTGGGTCATTCCTGGCTCACTCGCCATAACCCACACATTAATTGGGGGGGGGGCGGGTCCCGTTATTCAGAAATGGAGTCCCAGATGCAAACGCCACTGTTATGTCGCCAGTCATTTTTTGTTGAGAAAAGGGGGTCAAGATTATGCTCAGTCTGACTCAGAGAGTGAGGATAATTACGCTAGTAACCAGCAGTCCTCTCATGTCCCCTCCGAGAATGGAGAAGAAAGTTTAGACTGGGATTATTCTGCGGAACGACCTCCTGCGTGGCAGGAGATGACGTCCGAGTCAGATATTGATTGGGAGATTCATTCTGTCTCGGACACTGAGGATGTTGAAGTGGGAGGAACACTCGAATTCCAGCTGCCCGCTAATGTTCCTAAACAGTGCGCCGATCTGGCGGAGACATTTAACATACAGCGTTCCACTTCATTACCACCTCACAGACCTTATGACTGCGCTATAGAACTATACCCAGGCACTACCCCCTCTAGAGGGTCTCTTTATTCGTTGTCCATCCCTGAGAGCGCAGCCATGCATAAATATATTGAGGAAGCTCTGGTTAATGGGTTTATTAGACCTTCCACCTCGCCTGCAGGGGCGGGTTTTTTTTTTGTTAAAAAGAAAGACGGAGGTCTCAGACCCTGTATTGATTACAGGCCCTTAAATGATATAACGGTTAAGAACAGGTACCCCCTTCCTCTTATGAACTCCGCTTTCGAGCGCCTTCAGGGGGCGTCTATTTTTACTAAACTGGACCTACGGAACGCCTATAACCTCATTCGTATTCGCGAAGGCGACGAATGGAAGACCGCTTTTAACACGCACAGCGGTCACTACGAATATCGCGTCATGCCGTTCGGGCTCACTAGCGCCCCCTCTGTGTTTCAGGCGTTGATTAACGATGTGCTGAGGGAAATGCTGGAGAAATTCGTCTTCGTGTATCTTGACAATATTTTAATATTTTCGCCCGATTTTACCACACATGTCGGTCACGTTCGTCAGGTTCTTGCTGCACTTCTCAAAGCCCAATTATTTGTAAAGGCAGAGAAGTGCGTTTTTCACACGGGCTCTGTTTCATTTTTGGGTTTCATTATTAAGGAGGGTAAGGTACAGATGGATCCAGAAAAGGTTTCCGCTGTAAAGAACTGGCCCACGCCGTCTTCCGTAAAACAGGTACAACGTTTTTTAGGTTTTGCGAATTTTTATCGGCGATTTATTCAAAATTTTAGTGCGGTAGCAGCGCCCATTACTGCGCTCACTAAGAAGAACCTTGGCAGCCAGTTCCAATGGAATTCTAAGGCAGGTTCAGCATTTTCTGAATTAAAGAGAAGGTTCACTTCCGAACCCATCTTGGTTACTCCCAACCCCTCCCTTCCCTTTGTGGTAGAGGTAGACGCCTCCGAGCTAGGCGCCGGAGCCATTTTTTCCCAATGTTCGCCACTTGACCACAAGATGCACCCCTGCGCTTATTTCTCTCGCGCCCTAACATCGGCAGAGAGGAATTATGACGTAGGGGATCGAGAATTGCTTGCGGTCAAGTTGGCTTTGGAGGAATGGCGCCATTGGCTTGAAGGAGCGGAACATCCATTCACTGTCTGGACTGACCATAAGAATCTTGAATACGTTCAGCTGGCTAAGAGGCGTAATTCACGGCAAGCTAGGTGGGCGCTGTTCTTTCTAAGATTTAATTTTATTATCACGTATCGCCCCGGGTCTAAAAACGTCAAACCTGATGCTCTCTCGCGGATTTACGACCGTTCTGAGACAGACTCAGTTCCTGAGCCTATTATCGCCACTGACCTCATTGTTGCCCCGGTTATTTGGGAGGTTGAGGCAGTGGTGCAGAGAGCCTTGCGCTCAGACCCAGGTCCAGGTGGGGCACCGGCAAACTGTCTTTTCGTGCCTCCTCGTCTTAGGTCGTGGGTCCTCCAATGGGGCCACGCCTCCCAACTCACCGGGCACCCAGGGGTTCATCGAACTAGGGACTTTTTATCCCGGCGTTTCTGGTGGTCTAGTCTGGAGAGAGACGTACGCTCATTTGTCGCGGCTTGTCCGGTTTGTGTTCGCAGCAAGGCCTCTCACCTTCCCCCCTCGGGTTTTCTTCGCCCTCTACCTATTCCCACCCGTCCCTGGAGTCATATTTCCCTGGACTTCATCACGGGGTTGCCGTTATCTTCAGGCAATACTACCATTTTAGTGGTGGTCGACCGTTTTTCCAAAGCGGCCCATTTTATTGCGCTGTCCAAGCTGCCCTCGGCACCTGAGACAGCGCAACTTATGATTGACTATGTGTTTCGTCCGCATGGCCTTCCGTCGGATGTGGTGTCCGATCGCGGTCCTCAGTTCGCCGCCAAGTTTTGGCGGGCGTTTTGCTCTCTGCTGGGGGCTTCGGTTAGTTTATCTTCCGGGTTTCACCCGGAGACTAACGGCCAGACAGAGCGTACTAATCAGACTCTAGAGAATACTCTTCGCTGCCTTGCCGCATCCAAGCCTACCTCCTGGAGCCGTCACCTCGCCTGGGCGGAGTACGCTCATAACACGCTGCGTAACGCCTCCACCGGCCTCTCCCCCTTCGAGGCTCAGCTGGGTTACCAACCACCTCTTTTTCCTGAGCTTGAGAAGGAGGTGGAGGTACCCTCCGTAGGATCTTTCGTTCGGCGGTGTCGGTCGGTTTGGAGACAAGTGCGGTCGTCTCTTATACGGGCTTCGGCTAAACAAAAAGTTGCGGCTGATAGGCATCGTCGAGCTGCACCATCCTATAGAGTGGGACAACGGGTTTGGCTTACTACTCGGGACCTTCCGTTGCGGGTCGAGTCCCGCAAACTCGCTCCTCGTTTTGTGGGCCCCTTCAAGATTATTAAAAGAATCAACCCAGTCACATTTCGATTGCAACTGCCGCGCTCAATGCGCATCCACCCCACGTTTCACGTCTCCCGTCTGAAACCGGTACTCGTAAGCCCCCTCGCCCCGGTTGAGAGACCACCTCCGCCTCCCCGACTCATAGAAGGGGGTCCGGCTTATACCGTTCGCCGCATTGTGGCCGAGAGACGTGTAGGTAGAGGGTGGCAGTTTCTTGTTGACTGGGAGGGTTATGGTCCGGAGGAACGTTGCTGGGTTCCATCGAGAAACATCCTGGACCCGCAGTTAATCACCGACTTCCGCAGAGATAAGGTTGTGGAAACGTCCGGTGCCGTTCCTTAGAGGGGGGGTCCTGTCATGGATCTGACCTTTCTTCCCTTATCTCTACGTCGCCTTATTCGTTTTTATCGTTTACCGGTAGTCTATCGGATTTTCCTGTGTTCCGTCACGGGTTTTGCTTTCACCTTGTCATTAGTGAGTTCACCTGGTAGGTATTTCCGCTCACTACTTATACCCCGCTTCCGGCCTCTCTCGTCGCTTCTATGTTATTCCACTTAGCATTCGAGCCGGTAAAGAGGTATAGGAAATTGGTTAGAAAGCTAATATAAAAAGAAAGGGTTTAGAAAGTAGGGTTTGTAGAAAGTAAGAAAGTTTCGTTTGGCTCTCATTTCAGAGCAGAGGCTTTCTCGTTACTTTCGTTTTGTACTCTAACTTACGAGTGCTCTTACCCAAGATAAGTTTGGGTCTTTTGAGTTCTGTTTCCTTTCATTACACTCCAATAACGGGAGTAAGATAAGCGTGTCTGCTTATTTCCTTTGTTTCACCGTTTCTACCGACGAGCGATCTAACTGCGCTGACTCCAGTTAAAGGGGTCTTATAGTTTTGGTTTTCTTTGTTCGTTCGCTCCACAAACGGAGTTAGATAAGCGTTATTGCTTATTCCTTTGTTTTGCTCGTCTAGCGAGCTCCTCGTTTATATTGCGAGGTTTATTGTTCTTTCATTTTTAGTTGTTTCTCCACTACGGATTATTGTCCGTTACTAGTGGTGTTCTTACGAACACTTTAAGACTGCCCAACTACTTGCACTTGGATCTCTAATATTTCCATCTCTGTTTCTGACAGAGATCCCTCATAATTCCTGGTCAGGGTCACAGTGGGGCTGTAGCCTATCCCAGCAAGCATTGGGCGAGAGGCAGGAATACACCCTGGACTGGTCGGCAATCACCATTCACTCACACTCTCATAACTATGGGAAACTTAGAGTCTCCAATTAGCCAAACCTGCATGTCTTTGGACTGTGGGAGGAAACTTTAGTACCAATAATAATAATAATAATAATAAAAGAGAACAAAAAAATATATATATTATTACATTTTCATTCATTCTGTTTTGGCAAGTTGACAACTAGAATTAGCGTTATCCTGCCTCTACTAACTTTCAAAATTCAATATGGCACCATTTAATAAGTAGGCCTATTAAAAACGACTTTTATATTGGCAAGTAAAGTAGCTGTGTATTTAAATGAAATCATGGCATACATTAGTGACACAGTTTACATGGCTCTGTTAAAGCTAATTCTCTTCCTCAGATGAAAATGGCACTGTGACTTGCGCTGTCCTGCCTGCCTGTCCTGACTGTCTTGTCCTGAGTATGACCAGTATTGATGCCGGGGACGTCATCAAGTCACTCTATATCTTTGGTATGTACACTCCAGAAGCAGCCATTGAACTTACCCTTCATGTTATAATGTAATGTGAATGCTAACAGAATACACAATGGATATATAGTGCCATATTTGAAACAATGAAGTGAAAAGGAATCAGGTGCTGATGATCCTTACTTTAAATGGCTTTTTTATATATCAACACAATTCAAAAGGGGTTCTGAATCAGTGTACAGATAAAAGTAAACGTAAAGATACCTACTATCCATGTTTCTTAACTGGCCCAGTCTTTCTGGCTCATATTTCACAGTATTTTGTCAGCTCTACAGGCAATAAACCTGTTATTACATGGCTGTGTCCACAAATGGTTTTACAGGGAGAACAAGAAAGTTAAATCATTCTGACTTGGAGATGTACCAGAAACAAGTGGAGTGCCTGGGGTTCCCACAGCCAAGCTTCATATATGATGGAAAGCAAGGTCAGTGACTTTTTAATTTCTACCCAGCCCTGTAAAGGCCACATCAGATACTAGCTTAACAAGTGCACATAGCATATACAACAGGTCTGTATTAAGCACCATACAGTCATGGTGCCTTCACCTCATGTGCATGATGGCACTTTGTTACAACTCATGTTATTTATTACACTTATGAGCCTTAAGGACCTTCCTCTTATTCAGGATCAGATCTCAGAGTAGACTGTGTAAAGTGCATTTGCAGGCATTTACTTCCACAGGACCAAGGTCACCTAAGGGCCATCAGCTTCCTTTTCTGTCTCTTTCTGTTTCTGTTCAGAGCCTAAACTTACTATTCTACTTTTAGTGATCATTGTATCCTACTATTATCCAAGTAGTCAACTTGACTTAGATTTAATTATTTATTATTTATTAAATCAATCATATACAAACATTTGTACATAATTCATGTAATAGTGTATGTAATTACATAAAGTGTAGTATATAAGGCCATTTCATGTGAGACAATATTATTATTATTATTATTATGATTGATTTATTAGTTAATACTGATGTAGTAAATATCCAGCTACACAGATTTTACATCTAGAATGTAACAAGTATGCATTGTGAATCCACACAACCAAGAGATTTAATCATCATCAAAATTTGAACAATCAAAGTACTCTTACAGGCGCACAGGTGCACAGAAATCTGTGTCTGAACCAGGAGAAAAAAGGTCACCATTTTGTATTCCAATTTACAGATATCTGTCCTGATGAAGAGAAACCTGCTGGCAAAGAGGAGGTAAAACATGACCACAAACGATGAAAGTGCTCGGTGAAAGTGGTCATTGGGTGACATATTTGGAAATAAATGTTAAACATTATGTTAAACACTTTCTCATGGAATATTGTCACTTCTGTTATTTTCATCACACACAATGAAATAGCATTGGAATAAGGATTCATGACAAAGGGACACATTTTTTTTTCTCAAAAACAGCTCACGTGAGAACAATGATTCTGCAATTGGATGAATCCTAACAAACTATTGACTACAAACTACATTTTGCTGGATATCAAATGCATTAGCATTTGGTTTCCACTGAAAAAAACATATTGACTCTTAGAGTAAAAAATAAAAAACACAAGAACACATTTGCACACAAACTGACTGAAGAATATTATCATGGCCATTCAGTTAATCATTGCATTTTCCTATAAAGAAATGTACTTAACCCTCGTGTTGTCTTCAATTTATGCATGTACCCCGTGTCCACAGGGTTAAGTATGACCCGCCCTCACCAGACCCCTTGTGATAAAGCTTCTTCGTTGAATTTGAAATCCTAAATCTATTTTTTATGTAGAAACAACCTGTCATTCATCAATAAATCAGTGAATAACTCTGCTTTTCTAGTTCACAGTACAGATTGTATTTCTTCAATGTACACCACTCGTTTTTTTACTATTAAGCAAAGAGTTTTTCTTCTGTAATAGATGTGTCAATTAATTGTGACTTCTGATTTAATTTCATGCTTTTTGTTTTCCCCTTTTCCTCACGTCTCTTGTCATGTTTTTACGTTTCCCTGTCTTGTGCAGGTTTGGCGTGGTTTTCCTTCTTGTTTGCCCATTTCGCCCTCTTTAATTCTCCAGCCAATTATATTCCTTCTCCGTTTGCATTCCTCACGCCCTTGTTACCGCTCAATCACGCTTGCATACATTTTCATGCTGCAATCACTCATTATCTCATTTACCACACTATATATTCTTCCGTTGTTTTTTGTCTTGTTGCCAGTTTGTTAAGTCTTGTTAATTTTTACCTCGTTCATGTCTAGTTTGGAACTTGGTCTTAGTCTTGTCTTGTCTTGCTGAATTAACGCTTGATCTTGCCTTTGTACCCGCCAGCCTGCAGTTTCGCAGAGGTGAGGGAGGGACATACGAGTCAGTCCAGGTTGTTTATTGGCTATGGCAGATAATAGGATAGCTTGCTAATCGGTTATTGATGCAGCTGTGAACCAGATCTGCACTTTTGGGAGACCGCGATGAGTTTTTGAATTATACTACGCCTATAACTACAGTTTTCACACTGCAACTATGCCTATGCGTCAGTGTATCCATTTTCTGTTTTTGGAATCAGAATCTAAAGAAATGCTCCAGAGGTCAGAAATTAAATGTACTGCCATGTTTTCTTTCACCCATGAACTGGAATGGGGAGAGTATGTATTAAAGAGCTGTAGCCTACACAGTGAAACCAAAATATGTAAACACAATAAAAGCTGAGAATTGTTTGATTATAAATCTAAAATTGTGTAAAGAGTAAAGAGCCAAATCAAGAAAAAAATGGATTTGTCCCAAACATTATGGAGGGCACTGTATATTCAGCCAAGAGGTAGAAGTAATTAGTGACATCAACTGGCTGAGTTCATGGGTGGAAGAAAAACATGATGGGATTTTTAGTTTCTGAGCTCTGGACTTTCCACCACTGTATGTTGGTAGCTATTTAATCAATGCAAGAAGCAAAATTGTTAGCTAGCTATTGTACAATTGCTTTTATAAGCTAGCGATGAAACCAACAAGAACGATGTTCTCTCAGTTTTCCGTCTCTTCTGGTTTCACAGTAAAAATGGCGGTGCACATTCAACACTCTAGGGAGTCAAATGCTTTGGCTGTGTTGGTGCACCGTAGCCCAGCCACGTCTTAGAAAATGTCACGGTCCGTGGCTATTTTTTCCTTTTTCGCTATGGTTCTTGTCCTCTCTCTCTGGTTAGCAGTCTATTGGATTTTTTCCACGTTCCGGTTCAGGGTTTTGCTTCTCCCTGCTTATCATTCAATTCACCTGTCCTATTACCTGCTAGGTATTTAAGCCCCTCACTTCCGCTTCCTGGTGCTTCTTTATCATTTCGTGCCTTCACAAAGTCAGGGTTGGTTAGGTTATAGCTGCTCTATATTTTCACTATTAGATTGGCTTTAGCTGCCCTTGAAGCTCTTTAGAGAAGTTTCTTTTCGCTATCTTTGTTTTCTTTACTTCTCTTCTACTGTCTGCTATATTGAGAGTGAGAGGTTTATTTTAATTTTATTTCTTTTTTCAACTCTTATTGGGCGTTATAGTCTACGTTCCGAAAGTGATTCTTTGTTTTGTCCCTTTCGAGCTTATGCTCGTGTATTTCTGTTTGGGAGTCTCTGATTTGTCACCTTTCTACTCTTGTCTACAAGCCACACCCATTTTAGTGGGTTGTTTATTATTTGGCTACGGCCAGGGAGTTTTTCATCCCTTGTTTTTTCGTTTCTACGATTATTCGTCTTCCTAGACTCCTTTAGTAGTCTTCACGTTCGTGAGTGACTTGTTCTGTAAATCGTGTTTTGTTTTGTCGCGTTTGGTTCATCGTTTCAAACCAAACCCTTACAGTAAAAGGGTGCTCTGATGTTGGCCTCTTCTCCACAAAGTGGTATAAGCACACATCCAGCCTCTTAGATGTGTTTTAAGATTAAAAGACCTCTCTTCAGCGGTTGATTAATAAAACAATCCACATTCAACAAAATTTTTCTTTTGTAAGAATTGTCGTGACATCCTCTCACCGAACACATGATCCCTGTCTTTCGAGAATCAATGGCTCAGAAAAAGTGTTGTGGTGTGTAAAGAAGTCAATCGCTAAAAGTGCTGTGAAAAAAACGTTTACTAGAAGCGTGGGCAAACTCAACGGGCTTGGACCTAAATCAGAACTTCCCAAAAAATTTGCCAACATGTAACATTCCAAAATAAGGTGGATAAGAACTTATACAGTTATGTGGTCACAGCAGTGTTTCTCTTTAGTTTGTTTTTAGCAAGTAGTCTACATTTATGATATAATTCTCTCGTATAGGGCTGAAAGTAATCATGATTCTGCATTCCCCTGCTGAAAATTCCAGATAAGACCAGCTGGGATTCTAAGCTGGTTTAAGATGTGCTTTTGACATGTCTAGCGGGTCATAGCTGATTTATGGCCAGTCAAAGCTGGTACCTGCTTGATCAGCTAAAACCAGCTAGAAGTTTTGAAAAACACAGCTTAAACCGGCATGGCCAGTTTAGGCTGGAATTTTTAGCATGGTCTTAATATGACAATAAAGATTGCAAACTGCCACTCAGACTGATACATGAGAGCACAAAGGCTGCCTATATAGGAGATTCTACTTATTATGATCATAAGCGTCTGTTCTATATAAGTATAATTTGTTTATTGGTGATGTCTCAAACATTTTTAGTTTTACTTCCCTGATATATTCAGTTAAACATTAAAGTATATTAGGTGTGACATGGGCTCAGAACTTTCCTTGAAAATCGTAGATAGCTAAAATAATTTTAAAAAATAACTTTTTCTGAGGGCTATGTGTATAATATATTTTGGTGTCAAGGAATGTGTCATATTTTTTGTATTTTTGTTGTATTTAAAAGCTGACCAAAACATTTATTTTCCATCCATTTATTCTTGAATTATTGACAATTCATTTAACCTTTTCAGAAACTACTAGATTTCAGGTAGTTTGATAGCTAGATTTAATTATACCCATGCATATTGCTTAGTCTTACACACTTGGTGACTGCCCATCGCAGGTCACATTACGGTCACATAAAGTTGAATACGAGAAGGACATGTTCTCAGAAACAGGATTCAATGCCATATTCAAATAAGTATCACAGTCTCCAAGCACCACTCTTGGGACCGGAAACCAAGTACTTGGACCACATTCAAGGAGTATGGTACGGTCATTTCTTCACTCCGTCATTCCATCGTGCAAACATCAACACTAAAGGAAAAGAAAAAAATACAGTTGGAATTTCTACTTAGCCATCTTTAATTAAATTAAACCTATTAGTTAATAAAACTGTTTTTCTGTACAACATCTTACTTTGACCTTCTAACGTGTCCTTAACAGTCAGCATACTTCTGCTGTCAAGCGCACAGCTTAAATAAATTAAATCCTGAATTATAACTGTAGTAGGCTAATACTGGTTTTGGGCCATACCCTCAACTTCCTTTAAAGCAAAACCACTGGAAATTCTATATGGTACCTTCATCCTATGCAGCCATATTTAAGATACTTAAATATTACTTAAGTATATACTTACATAAGAATGAGGTAGGCAAATATACATTCACTAATTTGTAGCCTGTTGTTGCATTATATATATATATATATATATATATATATAGGCTAGATCACGGAAGCATTCATTACTTTTACTTTCAAAAAATGTTTAATCTTCAAATATGATACAAGTAAAGCTATTCGTAAAAAGATCAGTGGATTGTATCACACGTCATGTGACATCCATAAAAAGAAACGGTTAAATGGCAGATAAACGGCGTCCAATGGACACCCATGAAACTGTGCAACAGTACGCAAGTAATCCTGAAACATGTTCCCTCAGAGTTTTAGAACAAAATGTTCTAGAAAAAAGCGCGCACTTTCATCCTTTGCTACGGCGTTCCCCCTTTCTGTTTTATATTACCTGTGGGGTCTCCATTAAAAAGAAGAACTTTTTGTTCTTTTGCGCTTCATCTCGCTGTTATGGAGTTTTTCTGCAATTTTCCGTTCGTGTCCTCCAGGGGAATGGCGATTGGTGTTCAGTTCAATCTCCCTTTTAGTTCTTCCTTTCCCTCGTGCATGACACGCGTATTCATTCATATTGTAGAACTCATATTGATCATAGTGTTTCTCTTCGAAAACTACCAATGTCTCAAGATCTGTTGCCATGTTTTCAGAAGTAAAAACAGCAATGCTCGCCTGAGCGAACAGTCTCAGTTTTCAGTGTATGTAAACAAATACTAGCCACTCCGTAAAGGCGAATAAGTCACGTGGTATTTCCCCCCCCCACGAACAGTGCTCTTTGATTAGCTGAAAATAGGGCGAGATGTGACTGCGTTCGGGGGTCTGTGCAAGTCTGCACTGATACATTGGCTAATAGTGTAAGCACAGCGGGTTGATCCGTAATGATGAATTATGGACCAATGCATTCGTGTTATTTTACACACCACAACGTCAAAGATGTCTGTAAATGCTAGCCTAAAACTCAAAAGCAGCGCATTACTCGGTTTTGTTTCTTTTGCTTTGTTTTTAATCCACATGTTGACAACATGAAGTGAACACATGACAGTGGAACGCTCGTTTTATCTGGGAATAATATCGTTTTCAAGAAGCAGATCCCTGCTTAATGGCTGCTCTCCGGGTGAGTTTTCAGATTGTGGAAGCAGTATGCAACTGGGAGGTCAGAGGAGAAGGTTAAAATTAAAGCAGTACGTTGCTCCCACACTGCAGCAATGGCCTAAGGTTTTGCCCAGCAATTACAGAGGAACTAGACAGAAAATACACTATGGTTACTTTAAATGCCATAATGTCACATGTCTTCAAAAGTAAACATTAGCCATTTTTCATTCCAAAAGCAGAACCCCCCCCCCAAAAAAAAGCAGTTTCTGCACTATTCCGGGAAATAATTTCTTTACCACCACATAATGGGGGGCTTTTACTAAAAAAAAATTAAATAATGTGGTTGTCTACAGTGCTTATTACAAAGAACATTTGGTTAAGTTATTAATTTTTATAAAAAGGTATGGGTAAATTATTTTGTTTTTATTAAGAAATAACAAGTATACAATTCATAATACATACAAAGAGTACAAAAGAGGTATACAAAACATAGTAAGAGTTTAAGCCAGGGGGATACAATATATTACATTATTATATATTACACAACCTTGTACAATCCCATTTCCAAAAAAGTTGGGACAGTATGTAAAATGCACATAAGCAGAAGCATTGATTTGTAAAAAAATTTTTAAACATATATTTAATTGAAAACAGTGCAAAGAAAAGATATTTAATGTTTTTGTGACAGAACAAGGTGGTTTGGACCCAAAATGCACGACTCAGAAACGTGGAATATAATAAATAACCTGCAAGGGTTTTTATTAATAGGAACATTCAAGTTCGTAATCAATATTCAAGCAATGGTCATACACAGGAAATCCATAAACAAAGCACAGGTACCGAATCGAGAGGGCAGTCTCAAATGATGTCACAGGCAATGGTCGAAATCCAGGGAAAGCTATCAGCGAAGGCAAAGGTACAGACAAATGGCAGGCAGGCTCGTAGTCAATGTCCGGGCGTGGGTCAAAACCAAAGTTCTACCGCGGAGCAGAAGTACCGTAGACAGCAGGCAGTAGTCAAAAATACACAGGCAGGCAGTAAACAGTAGTCAGGGTACAAGTGTGGGTAATAACAGGAATCAGGTTTGGAAATAAATGTTCAAAAGTGCAAGACAAGTCAAGGCAACAATTTCACAAGGAAGACAGGGAAACACTGGCTTAAATGCAGGTGTAGACAGGTGCAAACACTTAGCTTGAGAACAGAGAAATTAGGAACAGCTTGGGAAAATGAGATGAAGATCATTAGTCAATTAGTCTGTTAGTAATTATCCCATCCTAGCGTTAGTAAATTAGTAAATCACATGAGACATGGTTAGCAGATTAGTTAACAATAATCAAGAAGGAAGCGAAACTGGAGACAGAAAGAAAGAGAAAATGCGAGATCACAGAAAACATGAACAAATGTGCACAAACAAGTGGGATCATGACAGTACCCCCCCCTTAACGACCGACTCCTGGTGGTCCCTTGATCTTGTCGGGATGGACTCGATGGAAGTCCCGAAAGACGGCCGGATCGAGGATTAAACTGGGGGCAACCCAACTGCGTTCCTCCAGCCCGTATCCCTTCCAGTCCACCAGATACTGGAAGCCACGCCCTCTGCGGCGAATGTCCAACAGTCTTTCTACATCATAATACAAGGGGGAGGGGGGGCAGGGTCGGGAGGGCACAAGGGGTGGTTAGAGACCAGGTATTCAAAGTGTCCCAGGGGGGTATTGAACGCCGTCTTCCACTCGTATTGAATGCCGTCTTCCACTTCCACAGAATGCGAGATCGCAGAAAACATTAACAAATGTGCACACACAAGTGGGATCATGACAGTTTTACCTTATAAGCTTTATTGATTTTTGTAAATATACGCTAATTCCGAATTTGATGCCTCCAACACGTTCCAAAAAAGTTGGGACAGGGGTAAAAAAAGACTGGGAAGTTCAAAAAAACACCTGTTTGGAACATCCACAGGTAAACAGGTGATGCTATCATGACTGGGTGATATCTTATTTTCAGGTACTCTTACAAGCGATACTTAACAGCTTTTCTATCATGACTCTTAGAGATTGTTTCTATGTACTGCTCAAGTTCATTGACAAAGGCAACAAAGTGTGGTTTTCTATTAGTATATTTGCATTTATGTACATGGAACTTAGCCAGAATTATAATCAAGTTAATCAGATAAAACTGCTTTTAATCTTTCATGCAGTGGTCAACAAAACCAAACAGCACATTTTCCCACAGGAGAGAAAAATCATTGAAAATGTGACAAATTATTAAATGAGACAAGTCTTTCCATAAAATTTTGGTAAAAGAACAATGCCAAAATAAATGTGGTACAGTTTCAGTGTGTTCCTCACAGAATACACAATTAGAATTTATGTTTTATAAACTTCTACAAAAAATGATTGCTAGGATAAAATTTATGAATAATCTTAAAAGAGATTTCTGGTATGGGTAAATTCTTTTTGATGAAGATTCTCTTTTATTTTTGTTATAGTGGAATCAGGATTTTGAACATGCTGGAGTGCTCAGCCTAACTATCAAACCTACACTGCCATCCAGTGGTATTGCAGTAGTACAACTCCACAATGCTGGCCTCAGCTTCTGTAGTTTTTACCTGGGGGTACTCCACAAAGCAGGATAAGCAAGTTAGGCAGATAACTCTTAGATAATACCTCAATAAACTTGAAAAAACCTCAGAAACTTTTTTAAATAGCAGCAGCTAACAATATGCATGACACTTCTAAAACAGATTCTAGTGCATTTTCATTGACTGAAATCTTAATAATGTGACAACACAGCCTTATTGTTCTCTCAGTTATCTGGATAATGTGATAATCCTGTTTTTTGGAATACCCCCCTGGTCTTACCTCTCTCTTGGATTTGTATACACCACAATTTAAATATACACCCACTTTGGTCAATACATTTATTCTCAGCAGTTCACACCATTATATTGAATTCTTAGGATGACTAATATGCTTTAGAGTAGTACTGTGACAGGTTTTAACATTGACCAACCTCTGTTTCAAATATGTCATAAACAACAGATTCAAAGGAGCATTCTTTGAGGTATCCATTACTTTAAAAGTTGTGTATGTCTTGCTTCCTTTTCTGATTGTGGAACTTCTCAAGCAATATTCACATTGGTCTAGTTTGCTTGAAGATTTATTGACATTCAAATTCATTTTGTTAAATGTGGTCTAGAAGCTTGGTGGGAAAGCTTCTAGCTATTAATCCTGAGCGTTTTACTGATCATTTCACACACTATTTTCAGTCAATTGCAGAAAAAACCCATAAGCTATATTGTTTGTTTTCCACCAGCTTCGACCTAATATCCAAGTATGAAACATTTTACATAGAAAGTTATTAGATATTCATTATATCTGTACTCAACTTGATAAAAGTATTGTAAACATATAAACAGTAAAGTTATTAAATAAACAGCGCAGTATCAGACTAAACAGTGCACATTACGATTTTAGTAGCTATGTTGGTTCGCAATGTTTCTTTACCTAAATGAACACAAACCACAAACTGAAACCGTTTAGTTGGCAGCAGATGCCAGGGTGAGTCGTTGCTAGAGTGTCACGTGAAAGTCACATATTGAAACCGCTGTTACTTTGCTAAAGTAAGGCACATATGACTTAAGTATTATGTAAAATACAGTGTTTATGGCAGGAAAACTAGTCCAACGTTGACAGGGTTGATTTCACTTCTCTTTGCGTGTTCTGCACTGTGGTTTTGAAACTGTGGGCATCATCCTTGGGCTATTTAATGTTTCAAAGGAAAAATGAAGGATTCTGGTGACAGTTGTTGTAAAGAAGCTTGTAGCTTTGTACCAGGGCCAATCACCAAAGTCGTCTGTCCAAGACAATGGCCCGATGGTGTTCTGACCATTTTAACAAATGTGACTGGTTTTTAAATGTTAGAAATGATACGAGGTGTTACGTAATCGGAACAAATCGCAGACAGCAGAGTAATGGGAATAGGCTTTATTCGAGATCAGACAGAAATGGGTCAAGGTTCAGCAATCAGTGCAATACAGGGCAGGCAGAAACATATTCAAATCCAGGCAGGGGTCAAAGTCCAGTGAACAGGGCAATGCAGGATGGGCAAGGGCAAAAGCAAAGTTCAGGAACAGACAGGGGTCAGAACCGGGGAATCCGGCGGAGCAGGGCAGGCGGGGAGCAAAAAATGCTGAAAAGACTTAACACGAGCTCAAGGCACAAGACGATCTGACACAGAACAAAGAAACAGGGGAGTTTATATGCCAGATTACTAACGAAACAACATGAGGAAACACATATCAGTTGCGGAAAGTGGAGACACAAAATGGGGAAAAGGGAAAACACGGAACGAAATACAGATAGAAATGGAAAACCAGAAAATCAGAACACAGAGGCACGGGACGTGACAAATGGGAGATGTTTTGGCTAAGTGTCTCTTGTACTGATCTGTAGGTGATCTGAAGTAGGGGTCAGAGTACACTTTTGTGCTTCACCTGACAAATACCTGCCTTCTTGCTAAAGGCAAAATCTTATCTTTGTTTCCAGCCAATACATTTCACTGTGAGTCATTAAAAGTGTATTAAACTGTGTACTCCTGAGTTAAAATATATAATTTGACAAAATATGTAATCATATGATATAGGATTTATAGAATGAAAAGTAATGAAATAAATTAAATGTTATTATTATTTTTACTTGGACATAAATGTTACTTGGCTACTTTAAATCAATATACAAGCTACAGATTAATCAATTTATATTAAAAGTAGTGGAGCTGAGTCACAACCTCTGCTCCAAAAACCTCCAGGCTCTGTTCCAGCTCCAGATCAGTTAAAAAAAAAGAAGAAAAAAAAGAGTATCCAGCTCCGCGTTTCACAGTAGGCTTGGTCAGCTCAAGTAGACAAGAGAAGTGGAACAGGGTGACACGCCCCTGGCGGTGTGGCACGTCGTACGCTATTCCACGTCGCAGCTCCCCGGAGCCCCAATGGTAGGCGGCTGCGTGTGCAAGCAAGGCCGGAGAAAGATGGCGGCGCCCGTCCTGAGAGTGTCCACCCCTCGATGGGAAAGAATAGCCCGGCTCCTTGTCTGCCTGTTGGGCATCCTGCTGTCACTTTATGCCTTCCATGTGGAAAGCGAAAAGGCGAGGGACCAGAATTACAAGGCTATGTGCGACGTGAGCAACTCAATTAGTTGCTCTAAAGTGTTCACCTCCAGGTAATTTGAATTCAGTACAGCGGCGGTGGTTGTTGGTAGTGCGAGTTCAGATGAGCGACTGAATGAGATTTGGGGGGTCTGGTGGCATCATTCCCCTGTCAAAATGATTTTGTTCATATTGATTTTATTCTTATTGGTGTTACTCTCATTGGGGTAGTTAGTTAGCAAATCATAAAAAAGTGCACAATATAAGACTCAGTTGTTCAGACCACTGTTGTGTTTGAGTTAATGTTGCTAGCTGGTTAGCCTGAGAGAATAGCTAGCAATCCAGCTACATAATGCCTGGCATTGTTCAAAGGCCACACTGAAATAAGGTTGTTATGCCGATATTAGTTCACAATCTTCCACTAGAGGAGTTATCTAAAGCTGGGTAGCCTACGTCAAAACATGGTGTGTTTCTTTTAAGTTCGATAAATGTAGCTCGCTAACGTTAGCTGGTTATCTGGAGAGAATAGATTGACAGCCAGATAGCGTGTGAAGCTAGCTAGCTAGCAATAAACCAGCCCATATGTGGGCATGTTCTGTATTACTGGATTGACACAGTGTGCTTGTTGTAAATTCAAAGACTAAAGGCAGGTTTCAGACTGTAGCCAGCTTGTTGAACACGTTAGAATGGATAGATACAAAGTAAGAATGAATGGATACATTGGAATCAACGTTAACGTCAGCTCTAACTAGTGCTAGTCGCATTGGAGACTATTGCTTAGGCATTTTGAGTTCAGTTCAGGAATACCAATATTTGGAATAGCTATATATATATATATATATATAGGTTTTGCCTTCAAGTATTTCATGCTTTGCTCCCCCCCCCCCCCCCCCCCCCCCCGAATTATCTACGTCACCATACAATACAAATGTATGCATATTTTAAGAGAGAACTTTAATTGACAGCTAAATTCAATATTATAAAGTTTTCAGCAGTTTAGAACTCGGTCTGTGTATGCTCGCTTTTGTCACAGCCAATATCCTTATCAATTAAGGTTTTCTGAAAACGTGTTAAAATTCTAACATAATATAACATTCTATAATTTCACTTATTCCAACATAAGGCAGGTTTGCCTCATTACCATTTGCTCTGTCACTAAACTATTCATTTTCCATATTTATTTCATGGCTACATGTTGTCTTTGGAGTGTTGAAAGGTCCCCGTGAATTAGACGTCGAGGATGTGATGAAAGAAGACTAACCAATTATAACAAGTCAGATGCCGTAGTAAGAAAAACCTGTTGTCTGTTATCCCGTGCATCTTTATGTTATGCAGATAGTTGAGAATTCAGCATGCTTATTTATGTATATGCTAAGTGGAATATCTCACATTAATGCATATTGGGTGCCTGGATGTCTTTCTATTGGGTGATAATAGCTTTAGGGTTTCTTTCATATTTCAGGTATAGGTCTAGATTCTGTCATTGGTCAGGAGTAATATGGAGCAGTTCTCAATGTTAATCCTAGCCTTGGGAACTAAGTGCTGTTGGTTTGTTGAGTAAACTCTGCGGAACGGAGAGATCTCGCTCGTGGGGTGCATGTAATTAAATCATGGACTACCCAACAGGCTCTCTTACTTTACATTTGGCATTCACACCCCAGGGAATGAGAAGGAGAAAGAGCACATGCGGTGGATGTCATGAGAACCGTGGCACTGAGAGTCAGTTTCATAAGCACCCTCAGCACAGAGAAGTCACATGACGGCAGCATTGAATCATAGGTCAAAATAAATGGTCTTATTTCCTCAATTCCTGGTGCTGCCTTGGGCTTAGGGAGAATACCATATAGTTTCATTACACAAAATGGAGGTTTGTTGATTGGGGGTGGGGAACTGTGCAGGGAAAATTTGGGGATACCTAGTAAAAATAGTTTGCATTATAAATCACTGGCGTTAACTCTCCTGACACCTGGAGGTGCAGGACATGCAAAGGTCATATACAAAGCTATTGGGGCACTGAAGAACTGGATGAGTCTTTTCATTATCAGAGCTGAACTGAGAACTGAAGAAAGGTTGGCTCTTTGACTTCATGCCATATTGATCCAGAGTGATAAAACTCTGATTTTTCACATAAACACAATCATTTATTTTCAGTCAATGTTTCCCCCTTGATTTACTCATGATTGCATATTAAGAAATATGTAGACCTGGTACTTCGTATTGTTTATAAAATATTTTTATGCAACATATCAAGGACCGATGGACGGCTTTTAACTCCATTTGTGTGCTGCTTAGTGTTAAGGCATTTCCTGATTCATTGTTTTAAACCAAAATGATAACTTCTCTATGAGGAGAAACCCCCATGAATAGTGGAGTGAAGCACTGAATAGTTTATGGTGCAAGCATACAAGCAAACATCTATTCAGCTGTCCAGAAACTTGCACTGAAACGATGCTGATTGCTTCATTTAATTCATTTTTTTATTATAGTTAAGTTTTACCAAACATTTGAGAGAGAATTTCTTGAGGCGTGTAGCTGTGACATTTGTAGATCAACACGATGGGCCCTATTTACTTTTTACCTTTTAGCACACGCAAAACTAATAACATGACCAATGATTGGATGGTATTTGTTTTACACCAACCATTGGTCATGTTATTAGTTTTGCGTGTGCTAAAAGGTTTTGCACATGCTAACGGTCTTAGTAAATCAGGCCCTATGTGTGTCTGTGCTAGAAATGCATGCTGGGAATGTGTTTAGTGTACAGAGCAATGATGACGTTCAGCACGTCATACGGTGTTGAAGTTAGAAATGCATGCAGTGAATGTGTTTAGTGTACAGAGCAATGATGACTTTCAGCACGTCATATGGTGTTGAAGTTGGGGGAGTAAAAAGGGGCATTTTCAATGAGATCTTTCAAAACCTTTCTTGAAATGCCCAGTTGTGATTGTACATTTCTCCAGTCGCTGCAACACTCTCTGGAGTTTGCACAGTGAGGATGTCAGTGCTTAGAGCAACACTTATTTATTGATTATTTTAAACTGCTACACATTATTTTAAACTCACTCTGTCTTGATAGTAGGGTTGAATCACAAATTTAGGATATTATTATATTATTATTTAATTCATTGGGTTTTGGAGTTTACGGAAAAGGTATTCTCCTGTTTGTATGCGGTGCTGTGCTTTTGATGTGAAAATACTATAATCCTTTGCTTGAATGCTTTGCAGTTGATATAGCTGTACCAGAAAAGGCCTTGCAGGTTGAAACATTTAAAATAAAAAATAAAATGTAAACATTGCATTATTTCAATGTGCAGGCATCATCTTTATATTCATATTTACTCCTTACTACCAATGTGCTTCACACCTGTTCTTTAATTATGTGCCTAATTCTCTGCTTCTTCATTGCTCTTGCAGATTCTGACTTGCATGTAATGGCATTTACTTTTTTTCTTTGTCAGAGGCCATCGGTAGTACAGTAGTACAGAGTGTGATGGTGCTCAAGTTTGGCTCAGCATGGTTACTGTGGCACAGAGCAAAGCAGACTGAATGTTGTGTCACAGCCCTAGGCTTTCTTAAGGTGTCTCAGCAAAGCTAACAGTCTTAGCTGTGCAGCAAATATACTACAGGCTAGTGCGATTTTGACTGGCCCAGACAAGGATACAGAGTTTGTAGGAGAAGGCTGGATGTGTGGTTTATTCTAATTTGGGACAAAGAGAATCGACTTTCGTCTCTGTGGATGGTTTTAATTATTTATTTATTTTTTCCCAACTTCACATTTTCCAAGAGGGCTAATAAGGAACCCCCATCTTACATTTTTAGTGGAGGTCAGCACCCCTCTGAGATTGGATTTGTTAATGGCCCAAAGTTATTGTTGTTGTGAATAATTTTATCCCGCCTGTATTTTGGAGCAGAGTTGTGTGGGTTTCATATTGCCTTTCAAAAAGGAAGTCCCAAGTGTAATAAAGGAGCAGAACTACTCTCAACCTCATCAATATGGAAATTCTGATTATCCCGTTTTCTCTGTTGTATATATACCATACAGTTTAGGGCTTCTTTTTATAAAGAGTACTTTAAAATAAAATTCAGATTTCTTATGTATTCAGTATATTATTATATTCTATATTTCTGTTTTTTTCAGGTGGGGTCGAGGATTTGGACTGTTGGGCTCAATCTTTGGGAAAGACAGTGCAATGAACCAGCCAAACAGTGTCTATGGAATTTTCTTTTATGTGTTTCAGCTGTTACTAGGTAGGTGTTGGTTTGTGATGCAGGGAATACCTGCAAAAAAGTGAAACATCATAAGCTCACATTTAGCTTTTTAATATTGGAAGCAATGGGGTTTTCTTGCTTACCAGGTGAGTAAAGATGAGTATACTAGATTGGGTGTGTAAGTAAGTAAGTGGAATGTATTTTCCTTTTTTCTGTAAGGCCCTGTCATGAAATCATGTGTAGTGTGGCTTGTGACCTCAAAAGGCGTTTGTATCATTTTCTTTAAACATTAATAGGTTTGGAAAAAAGCATGCTTTGTCTTTGTGGACCTGTTACAGTTTTTTGGTGTGGGTCGGGTGGGGGGGGCGTGGGGTGGGTGGAGGGTGGGGGGGGTGAAATATGAGCCAAAGGAATGTGGAGTCTGATTAGCTTGTTGACACAGCCCATCTGAAGTATGCATTCTTCTTTCTCGAAAACAGTACAGACCCATGGTTATCAACAATTAACTCAAGAGTAGCCAGAGTGGAGAAGAGCTGTGCTATTTGTAAGCCTAGCCTATGCACAGCAATGGCAGACATTGATGGTTTCTTCAGCAAAGCACGTCTGTAAGAAACTGAGATAAGAGGGGAAGAGCTGCATTAAATCGCAACAACACAATTTCCAGCTGTGAACTTGCGCAAGGATTTTCCTCCCAAAAATTGCATGAATTTACACCTAATTCAACAGCTTGGTTTAAAAATACAAAAATAAAAAAACTTTCTTAAATTTGGAATGCCCAATTGCAACAGAAAGACATTCTATTACTGCAGTTATGCTCCAAAATGCATACCGCCAGCCTATCGGTAATGTTTTCTCTGTAGTTGTGCAGCTGAAGAGTGTATCCACTGCATGGAAAGATAGCATGCTTTACACAGCTGGCACAGTGAGTCCGCGGGTGCACGATTACGAGATCACGTTGTATTGTAGTGCATGTTGGCCTCGCCTCTCAGGGCGGGTGTAATACTGATTATATTGCCTTGAGGGTCTTCTCGCTACAGTCAGGATTCAATTCCCAGGTCACGGGGTGCAGCACTGCACTGAGAGCCAGTGCTTTAGCTCTAGTACAGCAGGAGGAGCAATGGATTAAAGTCAGCCAGCGTTCCTCACATTGCAGCTGTTAGTTAATTCAAGTGGTTGCCCACGGATTGCCGCTTGTGGTCAGCGAGAGAAGTTCCTCTCCACTGACCGGAATTAGGCATCCTGTAGTACTCTGTGTTCTGCAGTGCGGGACATAGTCAGTGGGTCACAGGCTAGCGCTTTGCATTAATGCATATGCATGCTGTATTACGTCTTGCACGGGTATGGATAACATACTGGGAATTTGAGAGGCACAATTAGGGGCAGAAAAGTATATCAGGGGTAGACATGCACAACTAGCCTACAGGTGAAAAGTAGTTTACAAAAGTACACTTGACTGGCGTACCTCTAAGAAAATAAACATACAGAATGCATAAAGCCTATAGAGACTTGTTAACATGCGCCCTTAGTCATGGTTTTTATAATGAAATGACTTCTTTGAAGTAGACGGGAGATGCAACTCTGCAGGAACTTTCCGGCAATGCGGTCTGCTGCAGATGGAGTGTTCTGGGATCAACACTCCAAAAAAGACCCAGAACAAGTTCCTCTCCTTTGTTTCGACTTTATGCAACTTAACAAAATCCATGAATGGTAGGAAATACGTGGCTGTGAAGCCATTCATGCCAGAACCTTTGAAAAGAATGAGAGGACTACAGAACTCGTTGGTCTTCGGCTTTGCGACTTAGTTTCTGACAGGTTTCCTCACCTTTGGAGTTTGGAATGTTTATGCGTGACAGTTCCAGACGGTTCTGTGGATGCAAAACGTGTATTCTTCTCTGTGTCCAAGTGGATTCACCTCTGAACACCCATGTCAGCTGTGTTACTTGCTCTCTTTTAACAGAGGCATGGTGACACATGATTGGTAATGCATTAGAGACATTTAGCCATTGCTATTATAAACTATTTATGCGTCTGACCTTGCATTGTGTAAAATAACCATTGAATTAAGTTGACCATATTTTGATTTAAAAAGGAGGGGGTAGGCGGGCGTTATGAACATAATGTTAGGCTATTTGTTTATTTATATATGGTCTATGGAACGAGCAAACCTTTTAGGAGATCCCGCCCGGGTGGATATTTTATGTCTAGGGGAAAAAAGGACGTCTGATCAGCCTAATGAAATAACTGCAATATCTTTTCTTTTTTTTTTGGACTAGTGTTAAGCATTGGATTTGTGCACGATTGAAGTAGATCCCTACATGCAGTTTTACTTGGCCTATGCCTTTCTGCAGTCTTCTGTCCAGTCTGTATGGCTAGTGTATGGCTAGTTCACTCCCCATCCTTTCACTATTGTTAGTAGATTTCAAGATCTTCGCACTGGCTGAATAAATTGCTTCTATACCCAACGGAAGGCCTTTTCCATTCATTAGCAGCATTATAAAAACATAATTTGGAAAAATGCAATAATGAAACATAAACCAAGTGAAACCAGGTGCGAGAAACATTTCCCTCGTTGTCACTGAAGTAGTTTTATCACAAACACAGACAATTGAATGGATATGATTTAAAATTGAACCATATGATGCGGTCAAAAGCTGACGTGATAACTTGATTGCTTGCTCTGTTTATGGCTTCCCTCGCAGTGGCATTCAGAAAACGGCATTGAATTTCTCAGTTCATCCACACCTCCTCTCGGCCCTCTGTGTTTTTTTTTGTGTGAAATTTCAGCACTTTGAACAGAGCCTGCGCTGGTCATGCATCAAACGCTTTTCCTATTTTAGAATGCCAGGCCTTTAAGCTCGATTCACATCTGGCTTGGCGTTCTGCTGCGGAGTGCTTTATGCCAACAGGTTTCAGAAAGGTCACACTTCTCCTTTCAAGCAAAGCGTGATGGTGAAAGGCAGCAGGGTATAGTCTGAGGCACAGTAATGGACAACAAAAAGGAGAACATAATGTGCACAAAAGCTGTCGACGGATTGAGGGCAAAACATATACAGAAGGAGAAAAAGGGATTACCCGCACACCGCTTTAGAATGCTCCCCGTCAGCGTTTAATAAAGAGACAACGTTTCGACCCAGCAGGTCTTCGTCAGGTATGGATGACCTGCCTTTTTTTCTTACAGTAATAGACGAGACCTGTTGCTACATGGAAAAGAGTCCATCTCGGCAGTCATTGTACACCCCTCTGTCAGTCTGTCGCTGTAGGACAAGCCCCGACATTTAAAGGTCAGACGAGCGCCACGCGGACCAGGTTGCGTGCGCTCTCACATTCACGTTTGTAATGGATGGCGCGAGTGTTCATGAGCTTAAAGCGTAAATGTCACACGAGCGAGCCGCTGCCAAGCAGTGGCGTAATGAGGTCATCTGATTGGTCTCTTGGTCCTGTCCTGTCCTCTCAGACCTGTGTGCTAGAGTAAGTGAAATATGTTCAAAAAGAGCTGTAGCTCTTTCTGGCCTGTTAGTGCATATAAATATTTGTTAACTGATGGAACTATGGCCTGTAATAGATTGTTTTCCCAGGATGAACATCCCTTAGTACAGGGAACATTGAACATTAAAAGTTCAAGCAATTATTTGGAAGTATTGATCTGAAACATTTTCGAAAGGGATCTAAATTAGAATTGATGAAATTAATTGATAAATAGGTAATTATTTTAATATTAAGCCTGTGCTATACTGCATTTAACCATGTTTAATAGCATGGCTCTGGGCAGCGGTGATACTGTGTTGTGTGTGTAGTGTGTCCCTTGTCCTTGTGTTGTGCATTGTTCTGACCTTCGTGCCTTTGCAGGAATGACTGTCAGCGCAATGGCGGCCCTCATTCTCATGACCACGTCCATCGCGTCAGTCGTGGGGTCGCTGTACCTCAGCTACATCCTCTACTTCGTCTTGAAGGACTTCTGCATCATCTGCATCACCACGTATGCACTGAACTTCATCCTGTTTGTCCTCAACTACAAGCGACTGGTTTACTTGAATGAAGCTTGGAAGCAGCAACTCCAAGATAAGCAAGACTAACACAAAAGAGGTTAAAATGAAAGTGAAACAAAACAACGACAAAAAAATAATAAACGTGACCTCTGAACTCTTGACTCGCCATCAGGAAACCTTGCTTCCAAACAATGTTTATTCTGCAGATAAAATAAAAAAAACAAAAAAACGATAAAAAATGGCACCACTTCGGGGACAGAGATCACAAGTACCGTGCATACAAAGGAAGGATTTAAAGAAATAGAAAATGTACTTTTTTTTTTTTTCATTTTTCTTTTTACGTTTTGTTCCCCAAAATATTCTTTCATGAGGGATGGGCTTTTGGGGAAAAAACTACAGAAATGAATAAAATGAGCGAGCACTGAGGAAGTTTGACCAGAGGACATCCTACCTTTGAAGGAGGAAATTTGAACAGATGAGGGACTTGAAAGGTTTATACTTGAAATGGATAGGAGAAAATGAGTTCATGTTGATCTCAGCTGTACGTACATCTAAAGGATCTGAATTATGGGGATTCAAAAAATGCATGATCATGAAGTTATTTCATAATTCACAATTGTGATTCCCTGAAAAGAGATCAAATGGAATAACACCATAAAATGTTTTGTTTACAGAAAGTTGTGAAGAGGACCACTAATATAAAATATGGGAGAATGTGTAATTTTTTTTATTTTTTATTTTTTGCAATTTTGTAAATAGCAGCTTAGCAATATTCCAAGCTAGATTGTGTTTTAGTCTTTGAAACAGACTTAAAAAAAATATACAGAAGTCCTCTGGATGAATATTACCAGAATGTATTTGCAGTTGGTGTGCAACCATCTTAATTTCTGCAATCAAAGCAAGGAACGCGGCATGCTATTTTGAGTTGTACGGATGATTGATGCCCACTGACCAATCTCAGCGCTCCTCAGAAGTCAGTGGAGTGAAAAAAAGAAGCTCGTTTTAGTCCTTCCTCAGATCTTGACCTGAGGTGCTTCCAGTGTGGCACCTTTCTTTTGGAATAAATAATATGTGT
This sequence comes from Ilyophis sp. 1 JC-2022, assembly GCA_022702515.1. Classification (NCBI taxonomy): domain Eukaryota; kingdom Metazoa; phylum Chordata; class Actinopteri; order Anguilliformes; family Synaphobranchidae; genus Ilyophis; species Ilyophis sp. 1 JC-2022. The sequence goes on along the minus strand of CM040401.1, from coordinate 61,805,693 downwards.
AAAAGCATTCCTGACATTATACCTAGAGAGGAACACAGGTCATAGTGTACAAGTACAAATCTATGACTTCTTAATGAAGTCAAGCAGATTTACTGGAAACAAGTATGGGGTCATTTTCATAGTATTCTATTCAGGCAGATGGACAGTGTATGGAATAATTAATCCAAGGCCAAACAGACCCCAAATTTGATGTTCACTTTCTTTCTGAAGAAGCCGCTGCTGTAATTTAATTGTTTCCCCCCCGTATTTCCGTATTCCTCCCTATTTTGAATGCCCCAATCACAATTGTAAGTCTGTCTTATTGGTCCAACAGTCTCTGTTAGTTCAGATGAAGACGCTCCTGGCACAGCTGGTGCTGACAGACTTGCTGGTGTGCGATAAGGCGAGGATAACCTGCTGACTGAAACCCTACCTCCCTGAGAGACAGCATAGGCAGTTGTGCTGCTGGCCACAGTAGGCCCTGGCACAGACAGGATATGATTCCAGACCGTGGGGTGCATCACTGTACTAAGGTGTTGTGCTTTAGTAGCATATGCAACCCAACAGTCAGCGACACCCTTCTAGTCAGTTTTAAATCTTACGCATTCTGCAACTCATTTGTATTTTAGTACCTGGCGTACGGGCACAGCCAGAAAGCGCCCAAGATTGATCCATTCAATGCTTCATCCAGGACTCTGCATTGCCAACCAAAATGTAGAATAATACAACCATACATGATTGCCCATACATTCAATGACATGGAGGGAAAACATATGGACCCAGAACTTATCAAATGTTTTTTTTTAAAATTGTGTATGTTACAGTGAAGTTAAATTTAGTTGGGGGTGGGGTGAGGGTTGTCGGTTTTTGTCCATGTATGTACACATGCACTCTCCTTCCCTGGGCAGGGTGATCATATTTGGAGAGTCTAAGTAAATGTATGTTGTTGATAAAAGAGGTACAGTATCTAGCTGGTGCTATTCACTGAGTACTCTGGCATAGTGAAAAATGGCTTCTCAACAGGTTGTTTCAAGAAAGAATGCTAGTTTTCCATGCAGCATTTCAACTTTTTACAAGAGTTAATCCTGCGTCATTAGAAAGCCTTTGCGTCACCCAAATGATGTGCACACTGTGATCATGATATAGTTGAATAAACATATAAAGTCAAGCTACTCTAAGCTCAAACTGAGTATTAGGCTTGTATAATGAGGCAACAACTGTAAACTTACCTGTATGTCCTGCTTTATTACCCAATAGTTTTACCTCCCTGTGAGTTTGTGAATGACTTAAGAAATCACTCTTGAAAATAAGCTCTCAAGCACATGGGGCTAGCAAGCTAGAATTCTGAAAAATGACATTATGGCATAAATCAGAACTAACTTCTCACTAACTACTATTTCATGATCACTCTTCATTGATAAGAGAGAAGCTCCATAAAAATGTTACCTGTGCTGTAAATGGGACCTAGCATTCCTGAACTGAATATAATAAAAAAACAAACTAGAAAATATACAACAAAAAAAAACTCAACACAAACATGTATGGTGGATCTTGTGAGTTGGTTGCCAACGATACATTCTTGATGTTGATGACACCGAAGCAATTTGTGCCATTATTTTATTTGCATAGCAGCAATTAAATTGTTTGCAAGAAGGCTAGTAGGAGCTACAGAGCATTCTCTCAACACTGTAGGACAGTGTAATAGTGATTGTGACACTTAAGGACATTAACGGTCATGGTTTTAAGGTCAATGTTGAAATGTAAATGTTAATCCAAGGTTACTGCTCCTTCAATGAGGTTATTTTTACTGGATATTCTTGCAGAAAAGGTGATGGGTGTAATGGTGGGAAATGGTACAAAATTGTTTAATTGGTTCCTTTTCAAGCAAACAAACCAAAATGTGTAACAAATTTACTGTAGGAATCGCCAGAAAACAAGTGATACAATTGAGAGAGATGAATAAACACAGCAACATTTTAAATGCATGGTCAAAATATGGGACAAAGTATCACTATTGTGCAAGGAAAGGAATCCAGTTTACTGCAGGTGTTTCAGGTCGCATTAGTGATACCACAGAATGTGCCTTCTGCTCTAACTGGGCCCGGAGCACTAACTCCTTGTGCAGCAGAAAATGGCAGCGGATACTCCTGCTCGCCCTTTTAAGGTGATGACCGAAAATCCCTCAGCGCCATGTCATTTGCTCTTAATGTATGTCGTAATAGATTAGACCATCAAACTGTCTAAAAAAAAAAAAAAACTGTTGCTCCTGTGAAGTTTTCTTTTGCTTTTAGAGTTAGTAACCATGTTGTCAATATTTTGTCTGTCTCAAACTCCAAGAATGTTTAAACTCATCTTTTTTTGTTGTCTCAACTGTGACTAGCTAAGAGTTTATTTCTCTCCTAATGTTATAAGAACGGGCTTTTATGTTAAATTACTGTGCCCTTTAGCTGTATAGACTTAACACTATAGGTTATTTTATTAGAAAAAACAAACAGGATTGGAGGTTGGGGATTCCATGTGTCGGCGTCAATTTTTATTTTAATCAGTTTTTGTGGAGGAAGACTGTTTTTAGGTTTTTGCTTCTGTATTTGCCAAATATGTTGTTCAAAATGCTGTATTTTCTTACATGGAAAAGTGTTACATGAAGGGTAGGACGACACAAAAAAACAAAAAAACCAATTGATGAAATCCACCATTAGATTCTGTATAATGAAAAATGTTGCGTGTGATGACACAACGGTGAGCATTAAAATTGTGTCATTGTCGTGTGGAAATGGTCTACCATTAAAACATTCCCTCTGAAGCCACACTATTCATTCTTGACCGTCTCTTTACTCTTAATATGGCAGAAAGGTTGCCATTGCAGCTGTTGCAGCTGAGCCATGAGCGCTTAACACAGAAGCATTTATCACACACTGTTGATGGCAAGTGTTCTTAATCTTGTCAGAAATAAAAAGCTCAAGACTTCATAGGCAATTAATAGACAAGCTAGAAATACACAGGAAGCTCTTTATTGATCACGTTCTACATAATATTTCAAAAAGTACAAAATTTTAATTGCGTAATTCAAAAATTGTTTAAAAATCTCACCTTCCCCCCACCCTAAAAATACTCAGAAATGAGGCACAAATATCTAGTTTTCTGGAAATGCTGGTATGCAAGTAAGATAAACATCCTGAATTTTCTTAACTTTTTTGGAATTTATTTGACTTTTTAGCCATTAGGTGGTCATGTCTGCCAGACATAGAAACAAGTCATGTGGAGCACAAAGGTATGGCCTCATTTTTCTGTATATTGGAAAGTGCCCTGGGAACAGAGTTACTCCCTTATCACTGCAACTGATTTTGACCAAGAATTTAGCCACATTAAAGTTTTATGGGTATGAGAGCAAACCTTTTTGTTCTGGTGGATTTCAATTAGCTGAACACAACAGCAGAGAACATTGTAATTCTAATATGAACAGCACAATAATCATTTTTTATTTATGTTTTTTAAACTGAATATATTTTGCTTAATCCTGGATCCTTGTTCCTGCAAGTTTCAATCCCAGTCCCACTGATGACCCATAATAATACTGGAATAATCAAAGAACCACATACCCGTGATGAACAAATAAACATTCTGCATCTTTTTGTAATAAATATATATTGTGCAGGTTTGGACATCTCAGGGACAGAAAATATAAAAAATGTGCATTCTTCAATTATTCAATCCAGCTGATGAAGTAGTGTTTATTCTTCCACCAGAAGGCATGGTGTTCAAGAGGTAAGGCAGAGGTAACTATACTTACGGTCTTCCAATTTATTACATTATGGCTGTCAATAAAAATCATACTTACATACTTACTTTGTTAAACGGACACATATTGACCTTGTAGTTTGGTATACTCAAAACTTCCAACATACTGCTGTACATCTTAGAGTACTTGCAACTGTACTTGGCATATTACTGTGCGTATATTCTACACTGATTTGTCTGAGATCTTTAAAGTAAGCAAGAAAGCACATAGAACATCGATTCCTGGTGTGACAAATTGCATCGCCCTAATCAGATTTTGTGAGTTTGTACTGTTACGTTTACCAAAAAATGGCAGAAATCTACTGTTTTATACCATCAATGACTTTCCTCTCTCAAGCGCTTACACTTGATTCAGGAGTCTTCATGGCATCATAGAGAAATTATAAAACAGCTCTATGTAATATGAGAGTACGTGGTGTTAAAGTATTCTGGAGCCACAATGGAAAAACCAATAAAATCTGCCAGAGGATAGAGAAGCATCACAGAGCTGTATGGCTGGTATCAGAACAATACCCGGCTCAACCTGTCTCTCCTCCCTAGACGCCTCGCCCTTACATCCTACCTTACCCAAAGTTTGCCTGTGAGAAGTTTATTTACAACTGCTGTGATTGTGGCATTGTGCTTTCATACAAGAGGTAATGCAGCTCATGTACTTCTGTGGCAGGTCCATGGGCTGGTTTCCTTTCATGGAATGTCAAAAATCACACTAATTCTTACAACACATGCGGGATTATGGGTAGGTCACATAGCTACAGTGTGGGCAGTGTAAGAGACGCCATCAACGCAAGATTGAAATATTTTTTTTGTGCTTTTCGTTAGCCCTGGAAATTCATATGTGATTTGGGAGAACAAGTTAATGTTAACCTGCATTAAAAGACAAAAGGCTATGAAAATAGCAAAAAAACTCAATTAGACAACATTCAGTATAGTGATGAAAAGTGCATTTCACATTCACAGCAAAAAAAACTTGTTCCCTTTTGGAATTAAAAAACAAAAAAAAATAACAGGAACATCTTAATGCCCCATCGGAAGTAATAAGGCACTGAGTTCAAAGGTCGTTTGAGAACTGGTGCCTCCAGATTCCTGCAGCAGAGGGCCTGTGGCAGCCACAGCTGTGCTCTCACAAGCAGGGGTACTTTGACCAGCTGGGGAGGACGCCGGTTTCATTGGCCAGTCTCCAGTACCTCTCCCTCAGGATGAAGGCCCCTGCTTTCGGCTGTCGCTGACGGCTGAAGATGCCCTTCTTGTTCCCCACGACTCGAGTGACAGCTACGAGACACAAAGTGACAGACTTGTGTGTGTTTGTGCGCATAATGTGTGTGTGTGCGTCCACATTACTAAACCACGTAACGGTGCAGTTCTCCTCTCAGCTAGTGAATGTCAGAAGAAAAATACATTGACCTCTACTGGCTGCCTTTATTATTATTATTTTTTTAATGAATTCACGTTTTTTTCTTTTTATGCTTGATCAGGCTGGATCGCACTTGAGGATGTGCGTGAGGCAACCGTTTGGGCTGTCACTATGCTATCCTGGCATGGTAATTCACAGAAAACGAATGCCCGTCTTGCATGGCAGCGGGGAGCCATCACAGGCCCAGAATGTAATTATGGACACAGGCGCTGTGCCACCAGTGCCCAAACTGAATGAACCCAAGTGTGACACTGCAAGTTTTACATACCAGGACCAAACCACACAATGCTCTGCTCTGGGCACACCTGAGAAAGTATTATAGGTTAGAGGGGTGTGTCCACAAATGTGAATAACGTCTTTCTTTTATTACCAGTGTAGGACTTACGTACATAAGATTGAGTAACATTCAAATGGCCAAGGCCAGAGTCTGCAGAAGCAGCACTGAATTACACCAGGTGACAACTTGCTATACACATTTGTTAATATAGCAGGTTATTATCACCAGTAAATTAATGAGATTTCCTTCTGCAATTTCAGAGTAAGCCTTTTCATTAGTCTTACCTTGTGCGGTCATGAAATCGGCAAAGTTCCAGATGAGCTCGCCAATGACGTACTCTTTCCTCTTCCGGTCAAAGACGCTGTGATAATTCTCCAGGACAATTTTCTGGTACTCTTCTGTGAACATCATGGGCGGATCCTGACAACAACAAGGAGCTGAGCATTTATCCTCAGTATCAGTCTGCCCTAAATGCTGAATGTGTTACCTTGTGTAAGTTATTGTGCAATTCCTTTCAGGTCAATAAATATTTCTTTCCTTCATTTTAAAATAACAAGACTATTAAGCCGAGTGTTAGACTTGAAATGCATGGGTCTTCAGTTCAAAAGTCCCTCAGTATCGGTGTGATGCGCATACACAGTATATGCATATTATATGTAGTCTATAGAGAAAAGATGGAAAGGTTTCCAGGCACTCACAGTGTGGAGTCCTGGAACAACATCGGCTCCATATTCGCTTTGAATGATGGGTTTCTTGTATTTGCCATACCAATTCTCAAACTGGGTGTTCAGCTGAATGGGAATGACTTCCGGATGCCCAGGGTCATGGTACCAGGAGAAGTAGCTGTTCACACAAATGACGTCCACGTAGGGAGCCTGGTGTGCACACAACACCCAATGAGTGTTTCCCCCCCCATCCAGTAGATGATACTGCACAGCTTTGGTTGCCTGAGAACTGTGGAATTTCTGTCTGTGATAATGCTAATGCCACATTTACATTGCTATCATTCCTGATATACAGCTTCATATGAGCTCAGTGTAATCTCAAGATCTAATTGGTGTAATAAAGACCAAGGTCATGTGGCTGATACGGTTAGTTATACAAGATTATAGTACAGCACTGTACTTACACATAAGGACTTTGAGATGAGAGGCAGGCAACCCGAGTGTAACGATGCAAACTTGCACAGATCGGATCTGGGAACTGCTAGTGGGAATGCTGTCCAAATAGTTTTCTGTGGTGAAGCTCGTTTTATAATGAGTCATAAATCTTCGTGTTCATTGAGAACAGGTTATTGTAGTTTACCAGCCCATGTACAGTGCAGTGAACACGTAGAAGGAACTTCACAAAGTAGCAAGGCTAATGAAAATGTACGGAAAAGAAAATCACTCTCACCCCCTCATCCCTGGCAAAGTTGCTATCTGTAATGAAGGTGACAGGCCGAGAAGGGTCCAGAGACTTGGTGTGTGTTATCACTGTTCTAAAGAGATAGAGGGAATTCATCATATTAAAGACTATAACTATAGCCATATGGAGAACCACAACCATATAAAACGTAGTCTTAATGTATTTGAGTATTAAAAAAATGAGAGATGAGGGCATTTTGATAAGATCAAACTCTAAAGTGATTCCTTGGTTTTATTCTGTAATGTCCCATCTTGAATAACTGGTTGAGCCTACACCTGTTCTCCTCCCTCAATAAAGAGCTTCCCAGTACTACTCTGACTGCATTCCAGTACCAACATACTACAACTCCACACCCACACTGCATATCTCCACTATCAATATAGCTAAACTTACTAAAGACATAACTTATTTATGTTGTAAAATGCATAGTTTGCCTACGCTGAGGTGCCATCTTACTTAAAGTATAATCCAGCAGGAGGCAGCTCGGAGGCAGGTTCGTTGGCTACTGACCACATGACCACAGAGGCGTGGTTCTTGTCCCTCCTCACGAGTTCCTCCATCACCACCAAGTGGTGGGTGAGAGAAGCGTTTTGAAAACTGCGACTGAAGGGATAGCACACACATACGCACATGATGAACAGCCTCACGTCTGCCGAACAGCTTCATCATAATAATAACAACGTAGATCAGTGATACTCATTCCTGGTCTTGGAGGGCCGCAGCCAGGGTATGCTGGTTTTCGTTGTTACTCTGTACTTAATTGATCAATTAAAGCAGCCGATAACACAGTTAATTCACCACACCTGGTTTCTTGGGTCTCAAATGGTTGCTGATATTGAAGGGAAACCAATAAACAGCAATCCCTGCGGCCCTCCAGGACCAGGAATGACCATCACTGATATAAATCATAGGACACAGACAGTTTAAAAACATTTGCCAACAAGAGGAACCTTTTTCTCCAGTTGGTAGTGGTAGTGTGTGAGGGGCGAGTGGCTGTTTGTAGCCGTCTAGTGTCTAGCAGTGAAAGCAAAGGCGGGTGACAAGGCAGGCGTCGCTCACATGTCTCTGATGCCCACACCGGGGCACTCGTCTATGACCACGATTCCGTGGCGGTCACACAGTTGCATAATCTCCTCGGCGTAGGGGTAGTGGCTCGTGCGGAAGGAGTTGGCCCCCAGCCACTTCAGCAGGTTGAAGTCCTTCACGATAAGCGGCCAATCCAGGCCCTTCCCTCGGACCTGGGCAACACAGCAGCTTGTAAAATGCTTTTCTCACCTTGGGAAGTATGGGCGTTCTACTCAATTTCCCAAAATGCACTCTTCTACATCTGCCCACCTAATCATCCCCTACCCAATTGATGACATAATTCCTTACATTAATAACATGGGGAACCACAGAGAGCATGAAAATCACAGGAATTAAAGAGTTTATAGAGCCAACAGTGAATCAGATGAGTTTACAGTTGACCTGCAATTATATTCATAAATAAATTATAACGTATAAATTACAACTTGTTTTTTTCCCCTAGAGAACAAAATGTCTGCCAAATTTAATATATTGAACAATGTTATGATTGGCATTAGGTGACTGCATTTTAAGAGTGCTTAGAGGGACAAAGAGCAAGGCTGAAGCACATTCACAGGGCACAAACTACATGAAGAGGATAATCAGCTGACTTAGGACTCAAAGACTGTGCTTTGCTGCCCCCTGCTGGTGCTTACATCTGAGTCCTCGTGCTTGTTCACTCCATGGAAATAGAAGGGCTTGTTGTTGATGAGGAACTGGGTTTCGGTGACCTGGACTGTGCGGATGCCTACAGGTAGCGTATAGTAATCCTCATACTGTGAGCTGCCACTCTCTGCCTTCACATGCACCTGGAATAGAGGAATGTGTCACTCTTGGTCCGAGGCGATGTACAAATAAGGAGGTGAAGGCAGACTCAAACCTTTTAATTCTGGAATCGTATATAACCACAAACCATTTCTCAGAGGTTAAGAAACAGATACTAATTTATAGATATGATATTGCATAGTATAATCTTAACGCAAATGCAGGTGTACCTCCAGATTATACAGGTATCCCGGGTTCTGGTGCATTAGGTAGGGCCACCAGAGATTGACGTCCACAATTTTGAGAATCCCTGATGGCCCATCGGAGGTGGACACACACCGACCATCCTTATCCGACAGCATTACCTTCACTGCTGGGTTCCGACTGCCCATGACAGACACCTGGTAGTTTATTACTCCTGGAAAAGGACACAACAACATTTGCACTCAGATTCCAACAGCAGGATCTTTAAACAGGAGATACATTTCCATTCAGTGCATCTACAAAGCCAGGAGTCTTAACACAACATATGTATATTTTCATTACTAAGGATAAGGGGCACACACTCACCAATATTGTCTGCAAAACCTGTTTCCACTGTGATGTCATCAATGTATGCCTTCGGAGTCGTGTATAGCAACACAGGGCGGTGTAATCCAGCATAATTAAAGAAGTCAAAATTTGTATTCTGCACAAAATAGCCGGCTGGGTACCTGTTGATTAGCACGAAAACAAATCACATTTAATTTCAGTTGCTTCTAAAACTGATTTGCCCAGCTATGACCTTTACCCATATATCCATTATATTATCTGACAATGTTTGGAAAATCTGCCAACAGCAAAAAGAAAAAGAATATATTGCACTCTCCTACAGTACTAGCATTTCAGAAAGCACAGGGTTAAAGAAGGTTTAAAGAAGGACCTTGACACACAATCTGCTGAGTCCCAATATAATATGCTAACTTTGTGAGGTCATCCATGTGCTGAATGGTTCCAGGAGGCAATGTTTGCAGAGTCAGAGTGTTGTTAACTGCAATGGTGACCCTACAGGGAACGCCGGGGTCGGTTCGGACCGCGCTGCTGATGTCCGCTTCAAACGGAAGGTGGCCCCCCTCGTGCTCAGTAACCTTCACCCCATTCACCCACTGTCGGGATCAGACAGGAAACCATGGTGACAGTCAGGGGGGGTGACGTTTTATCGGTATCATACGCTGACCCGCCAACTGTTAGACTGTTACAGACAATTAATCGAAATGACCTGACCACGAACAAACACATGTAATTTATCACCAAAAAATACAATGTAAGTGAAAAGGCTTTGGGGAACTTTTTCATTTTCACAACTGTGCACTACAGTATTTCATTCTTAGATGAGGACTGCTGTACCCAAGTGTTAAATAGGCAGTTTATATTTTCCATTTTCTATTTAATCTAACAAAAGAAACGTTGCATACAATGTGCAACAGCTGCAAAAAATCACAACATTTCAACTGAAGATGAAATCAACTTTTCACACGACGCTTCGCTTGTGCTTACAAAGGTAGGGGTTCACACCCCATAATCACCCCCTCTCTGCATTTCAAATGGTCAATCGAGAACTTTGTGTAAACTCTTTGTGTAAAACATACTCATCTAAGCGACTAACTACATACAAGTGAAAAAAACATTTTTCAGAACAGTCTGTGTGCCCTTATTTTCAGGGGTTTACAAAGCGCTCCCACTGTGAAAAGAAATTTGATAGGGATACACAGGACGTGCTCTTTGTAGACTCCCAAAACCTGTTTAATCTAAGCTTTTGCTTAGTACCAAAACCTTTTTATATGCTGTGATGTAATGTTTTATTTAGGTGATTTTGGCATTGTAACAATTACAGTGAGAATGCAAATAAATGAGTGAGTTAAATGAGTTAATCATTGATATGTATATGGGATTTTTGCCTTAATTGTATTCATTTATGCATTTACAAGTCAAGTGTACAAACAATACTAATGATCTTCATGTCCGACTACTGAAACTGGCATTTCCCACAAAACAGAGAGGAGAGAGACGCAATACTTACAACCACAGAATAGTAGTGTGCACTGCCGATCCTAAGCACTATTCTCAGTGCCTCATCAGACACCCAGCGAGCAGGGACAAGCACCTCCCGCTCGTACCACACCCAGCCAATGAAGTCCCTCAGTCGTGGCTCTTGAGTGATGTCATTGAAGCTAGCAGGTACAGGCATGTCAATCACAGGACCTGTCTACATAAAAAGAAATTACAGGAAAAGGATTAAACAAAATGAGCTTATAGACTGGTGACAAAATAATAATATGATATCATAGAACCTATGCTGTATCACCTGAGCTTGAATGATTCAAAGCAATATAACTAATTGGTTCTCAAACAAACCACCAAATGACTAGCATGCACAAATGTAAATAAATATGTTGCGTTGCAACAAACTTCATAGATCAAGACAGAATGGGCAAGTATACTGCTGCCAGATATGCAGTATATATGGATGGATCACTTTCAGGGTTGTTTCTCCTGACTCATTTTCCTATTGAACTCTATGGAAAAATATCTAATTTTTGACATTTACAAAACTTTACACAACTTAATGTAGTACATTTTCCCCATTCAAAAAAAAATAAAATAAAAAATAAATAAATAACATGCAAAAAACAAGCTTCCCACATCCAGAGCGTTTACGCAAGATGGTAAAGCGCTTTTTCCAAACGCATCCCAAGTTGTTTTGTAAATACCAAATCATAAACCTTACATGACTTGCATGAGACTGGGATGTTGAATGTGTATTGTCTGGAAATAGTAGGCCAACGCTGTATTTGACGAAGCCAACCCCCCACCCAATCATCAAGAAAAAATCAGGAAACTACAACAAGATAACCTCCCACTCCAAAGACAGCAGAGACGCACGGAGCTAAATAGCCTAATTCACAGCTCACACCCTTTACCACGCTGCACAACAGAGCGCCGAGAGCAAAACTTCTCACCCGCTCCCCCCTAAACAGCTTCTTTGCTCGCCCCAGAAGCAAAAACACCACCACGCCCACAGCAGACCCCCACCCCTCCCCACGGATCGCCTCTGTGTCTGTCTGCCGACAGCGTGAGACCCCACTCTGGAACACCAACCCCCCAACAAGCCACAGCAACAACAGGGAAGAACTGTCGTGTGGAGAGCGTGTTGCGAGCTTTCCAAGAAGTTTCAAGGCCGTCATTTTTTTACACTTCTCTGATCCTTCAGCAATCCAGCTTTCCTTCATCTTCCACCGCCATCATCACCTCTGCGCCATCATGCCGATCTGCTTCACGCATCAATATCCTGTGGCTGGCGCCAAACCCATCCAACCACCCACATCTGAGTGCTTCGAAGTCCCCACACAAATCCACATCATCTCCCCCCCCCCCCCACCCCCCGCCCCTCGCACCAAACGATCCAAACCAAATGCAATCAGATGAACCCCTCTGCCAGCCACCCCCCACACCCCCCCTCACAAAAAATATATGTCATCACTCATCTTCATTCACTCATCATTTCAATTTTCAATTTCAAATACATAAAACCACAACAAACTCACTCAAGAAACAAAAACCTCAACACACTCACTCCCTCCTGGCAAGCAACCCTGGAGCAGACTCACCACCACAAGCAACAACACCTCGCGGCAACAACACAAGCCCCCTCAAGCACACAAGGCTGCCAGCCCACAACACTGCTCAGCCCCCTGCTGACACATCTCACCCACAAGACACACACCACACACACACTACAGAAGTTTTGCGGACGACACAGTTTGCGGTTCACACAAACCCTGGTGGGTCTCACACAGGATGATGGATGATCATAACCTACTAGAGTCAAGTGCAGAAACCAAACAACCACAGACACAATGTCAGCAAGACCAAGGAGAAAAGAGTTGAGAGGGAGGAGGCCATTTCAGGGAGGCCACACACTGACCCCAACACCCCACACTGATGGTGCTGTGCTGGAGAGAGTGTGAGCAGTGGATTCCTGGGGGGGGTGCACATCAGTGACCATCCTTACACCATCATCACCCAGCCACTAGCGAAGGCGCCCCAGCGGCGCTCGGCGCCCCCAAACAAACCCAAAACAAGGCAACTCAAACAGCCCAATCACCCATCACCCATACAGAGCAACCACGCATGCAGGCCTTTCCAGCTGCAGCACCGTGTGGGGCGGGGCAACACGAAACAACAACTACAACAAGAAGCGCATAGTGAAACTGAAGCTGGGAAGGGACTCCTGTTGTGCTCCCCCCTCCCACCCCCCGGATCTACCCCACCCAACCTCACCTCACGGAAAACACCCTCACCACGATTGCAACGCAACCCACCCACCCCACAAACCCTTTGCCCCATTGCCCCTCTGGAGGAGTATAGAGCCTCTGTACCTGTACCACCAGACTCACCACCACACACCATCAGCCATCATTGTTAAGATGTTCTCTCCTCTCCCCTCTCTCCCCCCTCACTACCCCTCCCTCCAGGAACAAAAAAAAAAAAAAAAAAAAACCCCCCCCCTCCCCCCCCCCCCCCCCCCCCCCCCCCCCCCCCCTCTGAAACTCTGAATGAACCCATATTACATTACACATACACTTACTATGCTACTACTACTTTTTTTGCTTTTTTTACTGACTGTTACACTTAACACTAACTCCTAACTAATCAAACTGTGTTGTACTGTGTTTCTGTTTTTTTTTTATTTAGTGTCTGTATGTAAATTGTCTTTTCTTTTTCTTTTGTTGGTGCACGCACTTTTTTACTTTTACTGTTTATTTTTTTTTTTTTTTTTTTTTTTTTTTTTTTTTTCTGTCTTGTCTTGTCTTGTCTTCACACCGTAGTGAGAAAAACGTAATTTCGATTCCTTTGAATGTCTGGTACATGTGAAGAATTGACAATAAAACTGACTTTGACTTTTTGACTTTGACTTTGACTATTTAATGTAGATGTGAATACACTGGGAGAGAGAACAATGTGGAGCGGTAAAAAACATAACCCTCCCATTAACTGAAATGTGCAAACAACTCGCATTCTTTTACGTTTTAAGAAAACATATGACATTATTAACCTAACAGTTTCATTAATTGTTGTGTCTCACAGGCTACTTTCTTCGGGAGGGTGGACCGTGGACTAAGGAATAGAAGCAGGGAATAAGAAAAGCTAGCCATTAACAATGTCTCTAGTCTCTATATTAATATCTTAAATATAAAGCTACATTGTCAATAAACAGAAAATAATAAAAACAGAAAACAGAAGATTGCTATCACAGCTTCTTTCTGATATTTTAAGACAATGCATTACATAGGCTAATGCATGCATAGTTAATAAACGAGGGCGCTGGATTAATCATAAACATTCTTATTTAATTCATTCAGAACGTGGAAACAGGCTAGACCCTGGTCCTTAGAGTGGCGGACCACCCTGGTTTTTGCTCCATCTAAACCTATAACTACATAACCTGATTAATTTGAATGAATCAGGTGTAATGAATCAGGTGTAATGAATGGAACTGACCACGTGCTGGAGGCACTCAGCGTTTCACCATTCAGAGTGATCAGGCTCACACTTTTATTCATCCACCAAACTCTTGCGATCAAGCTCAGATGGAACAAAAACGTCACCAGCCCTCCAGGACCAGGGTTGCCTACCCCATTTGTTGTGGTAAGCTAACTTGTTGGGGGTAATATTGGCCTATAAACTTGCTAGTTAACGATAAAGAGTTAATAGAGTCATAGTAAATTAACGGTAACAGGAGAAGAATGATTCACGAGATCTGTCAGAACCTTTTTCAACTAACCTATTTATTCAGTTAATACATCACTTCAGCGCGCGAGCTGAAGTTAAATCTCCTAACTACCGTGTTTGTAGCATTGCTTGTAAAATACAGTTAACTTTAGCTCCTGTCGCGATAGTGGCGCTTTGTTGCCTTAGGTTATTACCTGTGCCAAGGGACTTTTGAACCAAGACTTTTCAAAGCCCAAGTTCCTGTTCCGTGAAAAATCGGCCCTGAAGCTCCACAATCCATTCAGTTCTTTAATTTCCCGTGACATCGACTCGCGAGGATAGAGCATGCCGCCGTCTAATGCGCGGCATGCATTCCATATTGTAGAAATGCAAATAAAATGAGCGAGTACTAGCTTTCTCATCTTCATCTCAGCATTTGCAATGCGAATCCTGCAAACAACCGAGACAGCCAGTTAACTTCAACAGTCACGTGACAACTAGCCATGTCACATGATTGAGTGTCATATGCAAGCAGTCTGGTGAGGTCTGTTTTTTCCCTAAGGTCCCCCCTGTGAATTTACATGGGCAAGTATGGTTACAGTAGCGAACATGAAAATATTACTCAGAACAAGATCAGTCAATGTAAGATAACAATAAATTGGAAAATGCTGCAACAGGATGCATATCTCCGGAAGTACTATAGATCATTGACCCTCCCGTACACTTGCGGTTATCAATACGGGTGTAAACATTTTTTGTAAGGGGATATAAATACAGGCTACAATTTAAAATTGTCCTAAGCTGAAGTGCTAATGATTTCGAATCGACTGTCTTTGAGCCGGCATTGTAGTAGTAAAAAATATATTATGATATGTTATGATACATTGTTTAAAACATGTACAGTGCCCACCAGAATTATTGGCAAACTCAATTAATATCTTTTTAGGGAAGTGATGCATAAATTGAATGATAGATATATATAGTCTTAATGTTTAGAAGCATCCACGCTTTCCAAAATGAAATCATGTACACATCACCTTTAAATAAACAGCCATAGTTTATTTTTTCATAAAAAAAATAGAATCCATCAGAAACAGCTGAAGAATGGTTAATGAAGTTAATGTACTGCAGCGACAGCAAAAAAAATAAAAGCAAAATGAGAATTGTGCTAAATAAATGATTTAGCCATAGTATTATTATTAGCAATTTAGTCTCCTTAATTTTGTTATTTCGCCAGCCATAATAAAGGGAAATGTGAACAGAATAAGAATGAGTGATGTTTAATGCTCTGATGGTGCTGGAAATGATCAAGGGTCAGGCAGAATTGTAGGCCTAATCATTGAGGAAAAATGCAAACAACCATTTTTAACAGTTCTGTGTAGACATGGCAGGGGAAACTCAAAAGATGGACTGTGATAACAGATATGATGTATTATTGTTTTAGGGTTAAATATTTAAAATATTTATAATCAAATTTATACATTAGATATTAATAATATATTATTATATATATTATATTATTAGTATATTATATTAAGTATGAAATTACATAAATTGCACGAAACCATACGAAGGCCATTTCCATTTCCATGAATCCATTCCCATTCCATGGCCATGGATAAGTAGTCCATTCCCATTTGCAGCCATACTCATTGGCCATTCTTTGCAAACATTTTTTTTGTAAACAATTTAAACAAGATTTTAAACAATTTTAAATATTTTTATTGCAAATAATAAATAAATACATAATATTGCAATTGTGTGTTGTGTTGATTGAGTGTGATGTTGTTGTGAGGATTGTGGATTGTGAATTGTGAAAGAGAGAGGCCCAAGAGAGAGGATGCAGAGGAGAGCTGAGGCCACAAGCTGATCAGCCATTGTGTTTATAGTTGTTGGGCAGAGTGATTGGGCATGTGTGCAGTTTACGGTAGTTACGGCTTGGGGGGGGGGGATACCGATACAGCACACACGATTAGCAGCAACTTCAGTTTTTCACTTCTCCAAAAAAACTAAAAAAAAAACCCTCAAAAACCCTAAAAAAAACATAATAAAAAACATTAAACCTCCATATAAATGATAAATAAATCAGCCTCTTTCTGTCCACACACAAAAATTTCCCATTTTTTCTTTCTCTTTTTCTTTCCCCTCCTCATCATCCATCAACAAATGCTCCACCCCACATAAAATAATATCCATTGTTGTAGATTTAGCTACATCTCCCTGATATGCTAATAATAACATCTGATCAAAGTAGCCAATTGCAGGAAACACAGGAAAAAAATGACTTTTTTTTTTTGACATACACAGCCGGCCAACTATTGGCACCCAAAAAAAAAAAACAAACAACAAAAAAAATCCCATCATATCTACCATATATGCATGCTGGCAGAGAGTGATAGTGAGGCTTGTTTGATACGTCAGGAGACCCTTCATGACTTGAAGCCAGTTTATTAATGTTCCATGTTGTACTGTTTGTGTAATAATTTAAGCTAAATCTCCCCCCCCCCCCCCCCCCCCCCCATAGAGATCCATGCAGCAGAGACATTTAGTATCGCTTGTGTGTAACCAGAAAGAAAATAAAAGAGTTTTTTTTTTTGTTTGTTGTTGGGGACACACATCAAAAGTCTGGGCATGCAAAAGGATATGCGACCAAATAAAAAAAAAAATATTTTTATTTATATATAAAATGCAGGGGCCAATAATAATTGTGGCCAATGTGGTTTTGTTAAAAATAATTATTTCTTGATGAGGGATTTTTTTTTCTCATAATAAATGAACGTCAATTAAAGGTTGGATTTTTTTCTTTTTTTCAGTGTGAGATTAAGCTAATTAACCAAACAGTGAATTTTTTATAACCCTTTTTATTCATCTTTACCAGGGGTACCAACAAATTTGAGCACGTCTGTATATATAGAATAAAGTAATCATTTTAAATATTTGGTCGCATATCCTTTGCATGCCATGACTTCCTCATGTCTGTAATCCAACAACACAAAAATACTCTTGATATCTTATTTTCTGGTACTCTTACAAGCGATACTATAACATCTCTGCATTTGAATGGATCTCTATGGGAATTGGGGGGTGGGACTAGATTTAGCTGTAAATTACACTGGAACAGTATGGAACATGGTTGGCTAAGTGGCTCTAAGTTATCAAGGGTCTGACGTATCAAACAAGCTTTAAGCCATCACTCTGCTGCCAGAAATACAGTAGATATGGATGGATAACTTGAAGGGTTTTTTCTCCTTGAAGGGACTTATTTTTTCATAGAGTTCAATAGGAAAATTTGTCAGGAGAAACAATCCTTAAAGTGATCAATCCATATCTACTGCATATCTGGCAGCAGAGTGATGGTTTGAGGCTTGTTTGATACCTCAGACTGTTGATGACAGTCATTTCATATCCTTGCATATCACATAGTACTGCCACATTTTGACCACAAGATGGTGCCATTTCAACTATGGCCTGCCACTTTCCAATGAACTGGCTATACATCCAATTCATTATCAACCAATAGAACGCTGAGGTCAATTAACTTTTGAATTTGTGCTCCTGATGGTTCTGGTTGGAATTTCAATCAATACTGAATAAAGGATAGTTGAAATGGCTTCATCTTGTGGTCAAAATGTGGTAGTACTATGTGATATGCAAGGATATGAGATGGCCAACTTAAAACACTAATTAAACTTTATGGATTTAACCGTCACCAATTTCACTGTGCATATAAATATATGAAGAAACAATAATCCAAGCCAGAGCTTCTCATGTGTTGTCCCACATAGAGAACTTGTGTTCTATGCTGTCTATAAGGGTGGGATGCAGTAGAGTTTGAGGGGTCCTTGGATGTATTTTGACAATTTAGGTGGATTCCTCATGTCTGAAACATTATCCGGGAAGATTGGTGCAAATCGGATATTGAGAACTACATTCAATCAATATTATATGATTCCTATGGCATGAAAAGTTTCTATCTGGAATCTGGATGTAATCATTTCCTTTAAATCAAACAATTTTCAACAAAATAAGACTGGGATGCTACATTTTATTCCTTTCTTATATCTAAAGCACTTTTCAGAACAATATGTAATGGTGGGTGTCGAAATTGACCTTTCTGTGTCTGATTCATATGGAATTACTCTGGGGTCTTTGACCTTTCTGTGTCTGATTCATATGGAATTACTCTGGGGTCTTTGTTTGGTTTTAGGATGAGTGTGATAAGAGCAGGGTTCAACTTCAGGTGATAAGGCATTTATGAATTCGAGACAATTTCTGATATTATTCTAAGAAATAGTGATGCAAAAAGTGGCCAAGATCTTTTGTAAAATTCTGATGGACATGCATCAGCTCCTGGTGATTTATTATTAGACACGTGGAAAAGTGCATTTGGAGAGAGAATGGTTTTTCCAGGTTGTCCGAGTAGTTTAGGTATAGGGAGACATTCCTCAGAAAGGCTTTGGCATCTTCTTGTGTGGTGTTGTGGTCAGGCGTAAAGATTAGAATAAAAACATCTGCATATGATGTTCATTTTTAGTTTTTGGGTGGTATTGCCAGATATGTCCAGAATTTAAGTGATTAATACATTTTCTGTATTTTGTTTTACTTGATTTGATAGTAGTTTCTCAGTCTTGTTTCCAAACTCAAGGTGCTTTTGTCATGTTCTAATTCAGATTCAGTTTTTTTAAATTGAGTATGTTGTTCAGTTCATGTTTGGCCTTTAGTAGTAATTTTAGACGTGAGTCAGTCTCCAGTTTCTTCACCTCCTTTTGCAGTGTTCTATTATTGCTTCTTTTTTGTGATGATATTGCAATTATTTTTCCTCTCATCACTACCTTTGCAGTTTCCCATCGAGCGCATGCTGTTATATCTACTTAGTCTCTAGAAAGGATTCCCATCCCTGTTGAAAAGAGGCGAGAAAGTGAGAAATGCTTTATTGTTGAGGAGTGAGGGCAGGATGGGGATTCTGCTGTGAATGTGAGGCCAATGGGGGCGTGGTCTGAGATTATAATGATATGATTATAATGATATGAATGGCTGTATGTGCAATGCAATTATTGATCAAAAATAAATCTATGAGCGAGTATGACTTGTGATATGGGGAGAAGTATGAATATTCTCTATTATTTGGTTTGTGAAGTCTCCAAGTATCTTTCCGCCCGTAAGTAATGGGACTAATTGGGATTGAGTGGTGTAAATATGGTCACCGCCCAGGACCATGTGGGAGTTGGGAAAATTGGACAGTTCTGAGGAAAGAGTATGGAAGAATAGGGGAGTCTGTAGACATTTGCTATTTTTATGTTGTCTTTACCAATGATGCCATTGATTATGATATAACAACCCTCCAGATCAGTAATGGTTGTTTTATGGGAGTATGGGATGTTTACTGATCCGACTGGCAACACTATGTTTTTTAGAGTTATAAGTAACATGGTAAGCCTGGCCCATCCACTTATCTGTGATTTTTCGAGACTCATTGAGATGGGTTTCCTGTAAGTGTTCAATGCTTTTGTTCTTTTTGCAGGAGAGCTGATTCCTCTTTTGCACCATGAAGTGAATTTCACTAAGTCTTATATGTATAATGTACCAGGTCTGGATGTTGAAATATACAATGCAGGTATAGGCAGTGAGGGGGAATAGAAATAGGGTGACAGAAAGACAAAAGGATAGAAAGGAGAAAAATAAAAAACTAGTGGTCATTGAAGGGGGGCATTGACATGGGTTTATAGGGTGCCGATGGGGTGTGTGTCCTATGTCTTCACTATGGTAGTTTGGGTGATGACTTGAGTTGGAAATTAATGGAGCCAGAGTTACTCAAGGTCGGGCAAAGACTGGATACCCGTCATGTATCCAGGGCCCCCTGACAGATGCACCAAGCCCAGGCTGAGCTGCTGTAGAGCCCCTGGTGTCATCACGCAGGGCGACCAGCACCAGACTCTGTGTATCCCAGACTCCATCCTTGATATATACATAGAGCTGTGCTAGAGGGAGCAGTGCTAGAGGGAGCTGTGCTAGAGGGAGCTGTGCTGGAGGGAGCTGTGCTGGAGGGAGCTGTGCTAGAGGGAGCTGTGCTGGAGGGAGCTGTGCTATAAGAGAGGAGAGATAAAGGAAACGGGACAAAAGGGGGCGGGGAGATTTTAAGAAATATAGCTGTGCCAGCAATAGGATATTGGAACAACATGTTCCCCTCCTGCAGGATTGAAGGAAGTCTTCCTTGGCAGTGTGCCTATAAGGTAGACTCAGATCTCATGTGTGCTTCTGTTGGAGCTTTAAACATTTTTTTAAAATATAAAGTATATATATAAAAGGAAGGGATTATTTGAGCTTACATGGCTGCCGTTAGGAGATCAATGAGAAATAAAAACATTTGTTTATCCGAAATGTGAACTGCAAAGCTATTTTATTAGGATAGCACACTGTCTTAGATCAGGCATTTCTTCATCTCTTTGCTTCTACCACCACTTCTCTAAAACGGATATCTGTGTGATATCTATCTGTTCAATTAAGGGTGTTTTATTGAATAGCATTTCATTGACTATAGTAAAGCTACAGTCCAGGGTGTGTATAGCCTCACTTACTGATCACGTATGACTCATTTTGTATCTAAAAGGCATTGGCCCCTATCTTACACCTGGTGCTAAGCGGAGGTAACCCAAACGCAAGTGTCTTTGCTAGTTTCAGACCAGCGCAAGGGTCTTTTTAACGTCCAGCGCTCACGTTGTTTAAATCGCAAATGAACTTGTGCCAATAGCAAGTGAACTGGACAGGTTGGTCTTAAGATGAGGTGTGGCCAGGATAATTTTTGGCGTATTCCTATCTTGAGCCAGCAGAAAGCGCTTGCACTAAAACCACCACAAACCTGGTATAAAGTCATGTCGCAGTTGTTTCAATGTTATTTTAACTGCGCAATATGTGTCTACATAGGCCTGTACACAATGCGCATAGCCTACACCCTCCTGTATGTTACTGTAGTAAATAAATCGGGAGGGGTCAGGACCATTCCACTACAAGTAATTCAAACTTTCCTCCAAATAGACACTACATTCCAGAGTCTGATATAACGTAATTTATTATAAAAGATTTGCATGAATATACATACACAGGCTGATCGGCTGAACATACATATGTTAAAACACTCTCAATCACACGGTCCAGTCTAAATTAGTCAATTTCATGCTCACCCACGAGACGTAAAAACAGGTCCATTAATGACAGAGACAAAACATAATGGCACCCGCCCAACTCAGATAACCCCGTTTTACGCTTATCTCAACATTATACATTATAGGCATTTAGCAGACGCTCTTATCCAGAGCGACTTACACAGCATCTCAACTCCCCCATGCGGCCTAAAAGTTTGAGTCCGTCCCCCCTGGGAGATATATATTCGTTTCATGGTTTGCAGCGGTCTCTGCTGGTCTTATTAGAGCATTACAATTGGCCCTTGTTTTATATATGGTTTTAATGAAATACCATGATTCAATTATCTCAGAAACAGTCTGGCCATGGTCTGACCATAGTTGTTCAATACATAATAATACAATGCTCTGATGGGTTAAATAATACTAGCTATAAGCTTTTAAATTGCTATTCACCACAGATATGTGTTTTTATAAACCAAGGACAACATCTTTCTTTGTGATTTGAGACACTATCTATAGTAACATATTCTTTTATACCAAATGGTTGTGAAGGAAGAAAGATAACTTATTTGTAATGTATTTTTATATTAAATGTTTGTTGAAGATAAAGGAAATGTTTTCTTTGGATTTACTAAACTCTATTAGTCGCTCAAACTGCACACACACACACTTCCAAGCCTGGGGCACCAGACGTTTTTAACGACCGGGCCCCAAGGAACGTTTGGGAGAAACTCGTACTATCTCTTCAGGCGATCTAGGACCATAAATGTGTCCCGTGTGTGTGTTTGTAGGTGTGAATGGGTCCACTGCCTCCTTATCAAGATAAGTATACATATGCTTCATCACTCTGATGTTTAAGTATGCAAATGTAACTGAAATAGTCTCTGGACAATTAGGGATTGTTTTACCATATGGCCTTCTGCTGAGAGCGAGCTCTTCCCATCAATTCTCCAGCGTGTGGGTGCTTGCACATGTCCTTGATTTACAGGTGTCGAAGATGAGATCATACTGTGTGCCTAGCTTGGGACAATCGCCCCCCGACCATGCTGATACAAATCATGAGCTTGTTTTTCTTCCTTGGCGAGAGTGTCTGCTCGTGGATGCGAGGCCATGACTGTGTGCTGTATGCACATTTGGGCCTTTAGAGCTGTTTCTTCCAAGACACCCTAACACAGAAAAGCATCTTCTTATTGACACCATTGATTCATACAGAATGTCCTACAGTGGTTTGTAATGATATATAATATAAGTTTAATCTATATGTTTTTTACACTACATTACACACAAGGGCGTGCACAAACATGCAAAACTATCAAGATTACATTGTGAAATGGAGATTAATATTTTTCACCAAAATAAAAAAAACTTCTAGAATAGACGCACGTTGTCCCTGGAATCGCGGGAAGGTGGGCCTGTTTTAAGGCATTAAGCCACTAGTAAAATTTTTTTTGCTATATTTCCATAAGCAGGACAATATAAAACAAGGAAGAATATGCGTAAGCCTGTGGGCTTCCAACCTGACATGTATTGATTGTCATCATTAAAGCAAAGGAATGTTATTTGTGCTAATAATCAATATTTGAATGCACGTAATATGAACTTCAGAGGATGCTTGAACATGGTAGGCGAAATTCATTGCCTGTGATCTGCCTGCTGTAAGAACAGCCTCATATAATTAATGTTTGACAATGCTTCATAGTATAATCAAACAAAATTCTTTAAACAACCAGGCTAATTTGACGTTTTCTAAGGTGAAACGGAAGCCAAGTTCTGGTACCTTATTCTCCAATGTTGCAGGTGCTTTTAACGAAATTAAACCACATACATTTAATAGGAAATAGTTTGGTCGGGAATTACCGGAAACCTCTGCTGGTGTTAAACCCTAATGTTTAAGATTATTATTCTGTCTATGAAAACACATCATAATGGTTAGTCTGAATAATATTGATCCTAATATTTTAACCTTGCGCATGAGCAGGTTTTTCTAGCTGTTTCCCTGCTATTTTTGCAGTCTTATTAAATTCGCCATTATATTAGCAATCCGCTATGGTGCAAACGCAGGTAACTTTTAAAGGGAATGGGAGATAACACTATGATTGGTTTATTGCATGTTACATCCAAGACACACCTATAATTAATGAAGAGGCTAAGTTCGGCTCATTTGAATCTTGCGCCTTACTTTACTCTCAAAATATGCGCCCTCTAACTAGCAAAAGTGGAATTGGACACGCTTGCGCCATGCGTTTTAGACCATGCACGAGGATCGTCAAGATACGTATAGCCCACTGTGTCATAAGCAGCTAGATTCTGCACCAGTGGAAACTGGACAGGTCTGAATGAATCTTTGCTTTATTTTTTATCTTGTATATAATAAAAAACATGTCCTGGGAGTCGTGTTGTTGAATACGTTTACATGATCAGTCAAAAAACCTCAAAATCAATGTAGATTTTACAGTGGCTGCTTCCCACACATAAACATTGAACAAAAAGTTTGGAAATTTGTGTTTGGTAGATTATTTCTCTATTGTAACAATGCTTCTTGGCAATAAATTTTATACAGTTGGAAAGCCTGTTTATTTCCCTTTTAAGTGGTGCCCCATTTGTAAGGAACATGCATTTGTGGGATGAGCAGCACAGCTGAGTATGTGGGTTGCGCCCATGTAAAATTAGCCAAATCTTCTCTGCCAATGCCAAACAGCTTACACCTGCACTGGAACCTGAACATGTGGAGGAACGTTATGTTCAGCGATGAGTCCAGATTCTGCCTACGGAAGTTGGATTGTAGGGTCAAAGTGTGGAGAAGACGGGGAGAACGCTATGCTGATTGCTGCACCGATAGAGTAACACCTTTTGTGGAGGCAGTGTGATGGTGTGGGGCGGCATCTCCATCACTGGAAAAACGAGGCTTGTCATCATTGGAGGCAATCTCAATGCAGAGAGATATCGATGAGATTCTGCAACCAGTGGCAATCCCATATCTCCACAGTCTGGGACCGAACTCCATCCTCCAAGATGACAACGCTCGCCCCCCCAAAGTTTATCAGAGACTATCTCCAGAATTTGGGAGTAGAGAGAATGGAATGGCCTGCCAACAGTCCTGACCTCAACCCAATTGAACACTTGTGGGATCAGCTTGGGCGTGCTGTTCGTGCTAGAGTGACCAACACAACCACGTTGGCTGACTTGCGACAAATCCTGGTTGAGGAGTGGAATGCCATCCCACAGCAGTGTGTGACCACGCTGGTGACCAGCATGAGGAGGAGGTGCCAGGCTGTTGTGGCTGTGTATGGTTCTTCCACACGCTACTGAGGCTCCTGACGGTTTGTTAAATTAATAAATTGTAAAATTTCCAATATGTCTTGTTTCTTCCTTGTTACTGATAGACTTTAATCATCCAATCCACCAAATAACACAAAACAAGAGTCACTAGCAACAGCAGAATAAGCTGTTTGGCATTGGCAGAGAAGATTTGGCTAATTTTATATGGGCGCAACCCACATACTCAGCTGTGCTGCTCATCCCACAAATGCATGTTCCTTACAAATGGGGCACCAATAAACAGGCTTTCCAACGGTATACAATTTATTGCCATGAAGCATTGTTACAACAGAGAAATAATCTACCAAACACAAATTTCCGAACCTTTTGTTTGATGTTTAGAAACATTATGGGTTTATACCAGGGCGCCTGATTTTTCTAGGTGCAATTATTTGGTTGCAACACTAGGCGGAGCTGTTCTGTTAAGAACACGATTCGATGAAATTCCAACTATGCCTTATATCAGTGTTTTTCAACCTTTTTTGAGCCAAGGCACATTTTAAAAAAAAAAAAAAAAAAATCCACCACACACCAACCAAAAAAAGTTATTATTATTAAGTTAATAAATAAGATAGATAATTTCCCACGGCACACCTGACGATCTCTCACGGCACACTAGTGTGCCGCGGCACAGTGGTTGAAAATCACTGCCTTATATAATAGGCACTGTTGACAAGAGCTCCAGGGTCAGACATTGTGAAGCCCCATTTGTGCTGTAAAGAGAAAGAAGAACCTCAGGCTCTTACAGCACCACTGGGGGGATTACATTCTAAATGAGGTCCCAGACTATGACCTAAATGTAATTAAGTCATTGAGATATTGGTGGGGCTTAAAACTAATTTCCTGTCCAAAATAATTTCCCAGGTCTCCCTGGGTTAAAAACAATAATTAATGGCAAAATGTCAATTGAGGGTTATGTTATACATAGCATAATTTATTAGTTAAATATGTTGCATATTTTAATTCTGATCAGTTGAAAGTGATGGTCTTCTCCTATAAAGGTAAAGGAGAGAATCAAGAATTGTAAAACCGGGAATATCCATAGCTTTGAAGTTTTTTTTAGATTTTCTGAGTCTCTTTAAGTTGCATGAACTGGGTCCCACAAGGATACACAGAAGACTTTATGTAACCTCCGTGCGTCACAAAATGCCTACTACAGTAAAATGAAAGAAGTACAAGTTGGGATATTAATTATGCATTGTACAAGACTTTATGAGTAAATGACACAACCCATTGTTTAAGGTTCAGTTGGTCAAATTCAGTAGATTTGATTTAAATCCTTTTTACTTGGGGCCAACTGCGCACCTGGTGGTTGTGATGTTGTGAATGGAAGTCTGGTACTTTGGTCACGCCATTGATGTATCACATTAGAACCCTGCAAAATGCTTAGAAATGCATGTTCCGGATCACTGGGGAGTCAGTGGGGCCCAGCTAGTCTAAGAGTACTGCAAAGCTCAAAATGTTTTAAAAAACAGTTTTTGTACTAGAGTACAGACTATGGCTGTGTGCTCACCATGTGCACGGACTTCACCTCACAAAACACACTTTATGACCTACTTTTGTGCATCCTAAAGTAATTTACTTGGGGGTCTAGTGGAAGCTTAGTTGTTGCGGGTATCCCCATTTGGGCATTTAGATTTTTGTTGGTACAGTGGGAATGAAATAAGTGGAAAGAGGTCATGTTTGGTGATCCTATTAGAAGCACTGCTACCACACCAAACCTCCAGTCTTCACATGACCTACCTCCACTTCTCGTCAGAAGCCTTACTCAGCCTTACTCAGCAATTGTCCTTCTGGTTGGAAATGGCCAATCTGCACTTTTTTAATGCTTATATTTCAAGTGAAAGAGTAAAGAATTTATGTGCTTTAGTGTTGACGGGCATAGCAGTGTCCAATGTTTCAATCATTGCCGTAGTAAAGGGGCCAATTTCAGAGAGTAAAGCTCTGGAGGAAGTTTGAGGAGGAAGTAGAGTTTGCACCAAGCATGGCCATGAGAATTTCAGAAAATTTTTCTCTAGTACTTTTGTCTGTATTTAAATAGTTATCGGCGCTCATGACACCCAATGGTATCCCACATGCACAACATTTTTTGTGCTATTTTCTAAACTTGTCTAAGCGGCTAATAAAATCAGGTGAAAAGCATTGCCGGTCAGTGTTTGAAACAGACACACTTGCATTATTAATGACTGAATGAAAGGAACAAAGTCCACGCCCTTTTCCCATTTCCCCAAATGTTTTTACATCGATTGAAATTTGCTCAATGGCAAATCTTATTTTGTTTTTAATAAATAGGGCACATCAAATCTGAAGGTTGCCCTCCTTAATAATGAATGAGCAACAAAAGTAAGTCTGTCTTGGAGCCTTTTATTGTAGGAATGTGAGCATGCTTGTAAATTGATTGTAACTGTTCAGTTGTGGCTGTACAGGGAGATTGTCCACGGCACAAACAGTTTAATTACGGGTACAAACCAAACAAGATGTGCTGTTCCTCTGTGAGAAGTTATTATCTCTTGTAACCTTGTGTAACTTTCTGCATAGTTCCAGTTTTAGCATGTACAAGAAACGGAGGCCTTCCATTTTACAAGCTTTGATTTGTGAATGTTTATGAAAATCGGCCATTAAAATTGAGAATTCTTTTATCCATACAGTTCAAATGGTATTGTGTTTAGGTTATGTTGTATGATCATAATATAAATATAACTATAAAAAGTGCTAAATGCACGCCTGAAATAAGTAATCACAGGTGGATGTGAGAAACACAAACTGAAGTAACTGAAATGGACTATGAGATGCCTGCACACTATGAGATGCCTGCAAAAAACATTTAATGTGTGGAACGTTGGTCCATTTTTGGTCACATAGACCTTCGTCTGAATGATCATAATATACCACAATAAACTCGGAAAACTGACCTTTCTCCCCAGGAATAATGAACAGTTTGGTGGTGCTATAGAATCAGTCCATAAAGTCTAGGTCTTATAAAGGGTGAAGGATATTCTTATTGTAATAGATAATGGTGCTCTTTGTTAGATTTAAAAAAGTGAGTTCTATTCTGATCCGAATACCATGCGAGGGTAGGCTGCTGTTGGAAAGGGTATTGATAACCTGAAGGAATCGGGGTATTGATAACCTGAACTAATCGGGGTATTGATAACCTGAAGGAATCGGGGTATTGATAACCTGAAGGAATCGGGGTATTGATAACCTGAAGGAATTGGAGTATTGATAACCTGAAGGAATCGGAGTATTGATAACCTGAAGGAATCGGAGTATTGATAACCTGAAGGAATCGGAGTATTGATAACCTGAAGGAATCGGAGTATTGATAACCTGAAGGAATTGGAGTATTGATAACCTGAAGGAATTGGAGTATTGATAACCTGAAGGAATCGGAGTATTGATAACCTGAAGGAATCGGAGTATTGATAACCTGAAGGAATTGGAGTATTGATAACCTGAAGGAATCGGAGTATTGATAACCTGAAGGAATCGGAGTATTGATAACCTGAAGGAATTGGAGTATTGTTGATGTTTCTCCTGCTATTTTTACACTTTCTCTGCATCCTGTTTCTCATCATTGTTGCAGTTGAATGTCAATCTCTGCAGCTGTTTTGACAGGAGAACAAAACCCCTGGTGAAAGACCTCCGTCAGGGTGGCCTGAGCTTCAAAAGCCTGTCCAGTCTTTCAGCGGCCACTACATTTATTGAATTTTTTTTTCATTTAAGACGGTAGTCCGGTACGGATTTCATTAGATCAGTTATTAAACCCACTGTTCAAATTTTAACTAAATGTTTGGAGACAAACATGAAACACAACCATGGACATCAGCTGCTGTTTCAGCTGTGGATCCGTTGCATCATTCAATGTCAAGTGGAGGTCAGAGAGAAGCAGCCACGCAGATTCCAGCCAGATTTAGCTTCAGGGACCATGTGGTGCAGGGTGAGAAAGGGCAATTAATGAAACCTCAAGTGTCCTCTCTCTCAGACTACTCCGCAGTTCTGGCATTTGATCCCTTGCCCATGAATCATTTCGACACCATACGGTGCCCAGCTACAAACTTTTGGTTCAGCGCAAAACAAGAAAAAGAAAACAAGAAGTTAATGTTGATTTTCTCTTTCAGCTGCTTTATCGTCCTTAGTGATACAAAAAAACTAAATTATGTCCCGTCTAGTCTGTTCACTGTCCTCCCTAATTCATTTAAAAAGATTTGACAGACAAGAACAATACATTTGTTCTTTAAAGTTCTGATTATTGTCTCCAAAACAAAAACAAAACAAAAAAATATATATATCCAATGACATTTGAAAGAGAACCTTGCTCAGCTGGGCTAGTATCCTCCTCTGATGTGATTCAAGGAAAGGAACCGTGCTGAATGACATGAAAAATTGGACAACAAAATGTGCTTTGAAAGACAGAGGCAAGCGCAAGAGGCGGTATAGGAAGCAATCTTCTCAATCAAGCTGAGGCGCGCTGCAAAGATTAACTGACATCATTCATGTCATAACCCCCGGGGTACTCTATTCACTGATATAGAGAAAAATACATTAGAGGTACACTCGAATGTAAATCTTTGTCAAGAAAATCCACTTGGAGCACTGCCTGCAGGTCATAACAGAATATAAATAGGGCGAGATACAGGGAGGGACCCTCTCTCTAAAAACACAAACGCTAAATGCAGCAAAACAAAAGCCTACCAATGTCCCACTGCAAGACTCTGTGACCCATTAAGAATGAGCTGTGTTTTTGTAATTTAAGATTCAAACAAGAAATCAGCTGATGGTACTTATACTCCTGCTTGCTCGCTCGCTCTTGCTCTCTCTCTCTCTCTCTCTCTCTCTCTCTCTCTCTCTTTCTCTCTCTCTCTTTCTCTATCTCTCGCTCTCTCTCTTTCTCTCGCTCTCTCTCTCTCTCTCTCTCTCTCTCTCAAAAGATGTTCCAAATGAACAGAGACCAATACCAATTCCATATCTTAGCTGTCTAAACACGGATTCCAAGATTTATCTTATATCTTCTATACATACAGATTACAGAATTTCAAGGAATCTGGAGTCATATTCAAGCTGTATGCATTTAGAACAGGTTTATGAATCACAAACGACACATACATAAATCTCACCACTCACTTTTAGTGGTATAGTATCCCAGACCATGTGTGTAAAATGGAAACAATCCATCCAATGGGGTCGATGTCTTTTAACAGGCCATTTTACTTAATTATAGGTTTTGACACAAGGGTGATTTAGAGAGGTTAGGGGTCAGCAGACCACAGTGTGGCTCTTTTTTTTTAAAGGAGAACAGGCAGTCCACACTCCTTACATATTCATTCACTTTATTCAGACAGTGGAAAGGCAGAGAGGGTTGCAGCTAGAGAAAAGGGTTTCACAGGACACAGAAGATGTCATGGTGGTGAAAAGAAAATTCTTCTTGTGTGCTTTTTTTTTTTTCAGTCATCGCCACAAACCCATGAAACTGTGAAGCGCTGTTAAACCGCCAACAGCTCGTTCACTTGTCTGTTGTGTCAGCATGCACGTACCAGTGTGCGCTCTGCAAAACTCACAGAGAGGATATTGAAGAGATGGGACAGGCCTGCCATTATGATCAGGCATAAAAAATAGCCATTAGAAAACCAAAATAAATATCTCCCGAGCTGTAAGATAAAGTTGCCCCTCAGCCATGCTGAAGCTCTGCCAGTAGAGGAAGTGGGATGGGAGTGCTTATTTTTGAAGAAAATGTCAGTGTATCATGACTGTACTCTGATGTTTCATGTCCAGTAATGTATTTTTCAAGACAATGCTGTTAATATAAGTTATTAGGACACTTTAATAAAATGGGGTATGAGTGGCTTTTCTCTCTAATCCAGAGTTTTTTGTTTACCTCATGAAGCAACTGCAAGTTTTATTTTGTATTTGTATTTTTTTATTTGTGATTGTTGATTTGTCTGCACTCACAGCAAAACATTAACCATTTTACTCTTTGCCAGTTTAGTCTGCACGTTACACAATATCAAAGTTCTGGAAAGTTCCTGAGGTCCAATGGTTCTGCAGAGGATAATATGGCCGCCCCTTGATTGTCATGAGAATGGCGCTGCCAACATACCCACAGTCATTACATTGTCTGTTTATCCGCTTAGGTCTGTAATTATGCTATAAAAATTCCATAAACATTTACTAAATACAGGAAACATCTCCTCCCTCTTGTATTGATGGAATGATTGCAACTTATTTGCATATTTGCATTTGCATTGATAAATAGATGTAATAATTATGCCTATGATACCTGGCAATTGCAGCTACTGTATATTAATAGATGGAGCATATTTGTGCATATTTGTGACAAGAGTGAAAACTTGATGACACGGATCATCGATATTTATAATGCCGATATTGTAGTTGAAATTCACAAATTTCAAAAGACTGAAAAACTCGGTTCCATTTTCCAGTCCCGATATTTAATTTACCAACACTGCAAAGGATGGTATGAATAGTTTAGAAATAATAGTAAGAAATGCATAGAAAACATCTTGAAAACATCTTGAAAACATCTTGGCTGGCATCTTGAAAAGTGGCAGCTGCTGACAAGCAGAAGGCATATCTTTACATCATGATAAAGGCATTGCCTGTGGGATACTATATATAAGCAGAGAGCGTGAGGGTGAGAGAGAGAGTGAAAGAGAGAAAGAGAGAAAGGGGGTGGGGGGGGGGGGGGGGGGTAGGCATCCCTCACATTGTTGCAGTTCCCATGAGGAAATGCCAATGTTAAATAATTCATAACTTTATAACGCTACTCCTGAATAATGGATAGCGACTGATTAAAGGAATGCATACTAATGAAGAGCCCATGGAAGCTTCACAGCTGTGAGGTCTATCACCTAAGCTTCCGCTGAAAATCCATAGGCAGAATAGCGGATAGAACACAAAGAAAATATCAGGTATTAATACTAAGAAGTATTAATAATTTTTTATACCTGGGCTCCCCAAAGCTTTTTTTTAAAAAAAGGTGCCTTGATCCAAGAGAAAAAAGAGAAGAAAAGCAAACGTTTTTTAAATGTTTTCTATGGCCTTGCACAGTGCTACTGGATTACATAAGCAGGGTGCAAATGAAGGGTAAAGGAGGTTCCATGCTTAAAGGAGTGCCTTTTATGAATAATGCATTTCGATCCTGCAGTCCTGGGCCTCTGGGTAGGGGGGTTCCCTGCGCAGGGGGGGAGAGGAGTGGGGGCTGCAGAGAAGCATCCTCAGGACGTGAAGTCTTACATGAGCCACTGCGCTGAGCTACTAAGAGCTGTTCCTCCGCTGCGGAACTGTAAACAGAGCACAAATAGACTTCCCCCCAATGAGCGCAAACCGCCCAGGCACATAACCGACGACAAGAGAAAACACCCTGCGCTAAATTATTAAGATGCCTGGGGTTAGCCTGTACGTGTCACTAGGCTGGAGTGAACACAAGCAAGTCCAAAGATAATTTTAGGGGGCTGCGTTTGTGTCTTAAATATCCACCTATGCTGCTTACGTGTGAAAGCATGGTTAATCATGGGTTGCTAATTATGGGGAATTGGATAACAGTTTTTTTTACAGTTTCAAAATAATTTAAAAAAGGAACACGGCCCTGTGCAAAAGTTTGGGAACCCTTTTGGATTGTTTTTTGTTACTTTTTAAAAAGGCCCGTCACTCATTAGGGCTTCAATGGGTCATGTGAATATAATTCCAGGACTGAACTATTTATTCTGAAGTAACTCCATGCCTTCTAAAGCATCCGACTGCAGTGGCTGTTCGGTCTGGTGTTAACAACCATGGGTTACTCTAAACAGTTGTCCAAGGATGTCAGAATCAAGATAGTTCACTTTCACCAACAATGGGAAGGCTAAAAACTCTCTCAATGTTTCAAACTACCTATTTCCACTGTCACAAACATTATCAGAAAATGGAAGATAAATGGAACAGTTGAAGTCAAGGCAAGATCTGGAAGACCAAGAACAATTTCAGATAGAATGGCTGGAGACCTGGTGAGATATGCTCAGAAGAACCCACACATCAATGTAAAGGAGTAGCAGACACAGTTCTAGTTATTCACAGGACAACAATACAACATACTTTAACAATACAACATACTTCAACAAAGACCTACATGGCAGAGTTGTCAGAAAGAAGCCTTAAAGCGTCTGAAGTATGCCAAAAAAAAAACCTTGAGAAGCCTGAAGAATTTTGGAACAATGTGCTTTGGACTGACGAAGCCAAAATGTAACTTTTTGGCCACAATCAAAGAACGTATGTTTGGAGAAAAAAGGGTGACGCATTTGTAGAGAAGAGCACCTTGCCAACTGTTAAGCATGGAGGTGGTTGAACTTGTGCGGGTGGAAGGAAGAATGGATTCCACTAAATATCAAGAAATTCTAGAGGCTAATGTTCAAAGGTCAGTCCAGACATTGAAGTTGAAGAGAGGTTGTGTATTCCAATGATCCAAACATACCTCAAAATCAACCATGAAGTACCTCCAGGAAAGATGGATGAAGGTTTTGGAATGGCCACCACAGTCCCCAGACTTGAATGTTATTGAAAATCTGTGGAGAGATCTCAAACATGCCGTGCATGCAAGGAGGCCGAAGAATATTTCTAGAGGTGTTCTGCCTAAAGCAAGAATTTAAAAAACTCTTAACTGGCTACAGGGAGTGTTTGCAAGCTGTTATAGTTGCCAGAGGAGGTGTTCCAAACTTTTTCACAGGGCCATTTTCCTTTTTTATTATTTTGAAACTGTAAAAAATAAAAAGTAATCTTGCTTTAAAATGTGAAGAAATGTGTCATGTTTATTTAGAGGTCAGGTTAGCTTTGTTTACTATAGATATTAATTGTAAAAGGCATTTTGATCAGGGGTGCCCAAATTTTTGCACCCCAATGTAAGCAGGAAGTATATTGAACTAATATCGTTGTATCACATTGTGCATTGTGTACAGCATTGGTTTAGATCAACAGCAAGTTTGATTCCCTTAATCAAACCAATACTGAGCCAAAATAAATAAATCCAATGTTTCCTTGGCGTTTACTCAATCTGATCCACAGATGTGCAAAACAATAGGTATTTTTTACTGAGTGACTCTGATATCTTGAAGCATTTCCATTGATACTCAGCTCTGAGTGGCGAAGTACATATGAAAACATATGTACTCATGGAGTGCCTAGTTTCCTTAACCCTTAGTTCTACCACCATGAAGAAAGATGGTAAAGGAAAATACAGTGTGTATTACAACATTGATGGTTATGTTTAAATAACCCCAGCATTCAGTGTTATGTGGGAAGGCCATACGCAATGGCTGTATTATTTATTTTTATTGTCACTTAAAAATAGTATGTATGTAGTTGCAAAAGGAATACTTTTCCAGCCAGCCTCAGCCAGAAAGGTAAGAAAATTGGTTCTTTCACAAAATAAAAAAAATAAAAAAAATAAAAAAACTTCTGGGTAAAGTGTTTGTACGGATGTGCCAGGCATTATAAATTAGTATTGTAAAGGCTGTAAAGTGTTTGTACGGATGTGCCAGGCATTATAAATGAGTATTGTAAAGGCTGTTGATTAATTATAAATGAGTATTGTAAAGGCTGTAAAGTGTTTGTATGGATGTGCCAGGCATTATAAATTAGTATTGTAAAGGCTGTAAAGTGTTTGTATGGATGTGCCAGGCATTATAAATGAGTATTGTAAAGGCTGTTGATTTATTATAAATGAGTATTGTAAAGGCTGTAAAGTGTTTGTACGGATGTGCCAGGCATTATAAATGAGTATTGTAAAGGCTGTTGATTCATTATAAATGAGTATTTTAAAGGCTGTAAAGTGTTTGTATGGATGTGCCAGGCATTATAAATTAGTATTGTAAAGGCTGTTGATTCATTATAAATGAGTATTGTAAAGGCTGTAAAGTGTTTGTATGGATGTGCCAGGCATTATAAATTAGTATTGTAAAGGCTGTTGATTCATTATAAATGAGTATTGTAAAGGCTGTAAAGTGTTTGTATGGATGTGCCAGGCATTATAAATGAGTATTGTAAAGGCTGTTGATTCATTATAAATGAGTATTGTAAAGGCTGTTGATTCATTATAAAGGAGTATTGTAAAGGTTGTTGATTCATTATAAATGAGTATTGTAAAGGCTGTTGATTCATTATAAATGAGTATTGTAAAGGCTGTTGATTCATTATAAATGAGTATTGTGAAGGCTGTTGATTCATTATAAATGAGTATTGTAAAGGCTGTTGATTCAATGTTTCTTTGGTGTAACTAAAGACAAAGTAAGGTGTGAAGTAGATAACTGGGCATTTGTTAGAGAGTGGACTAATGTGATTTTTAAGTGAGCTTTACACCAATAAAGTCTATAAACTTTACACCAATAAAATCTGAAACTACACTGAAAAACCTGCCAGCTATCTAGCGAATGAGGCTTGAAGCAATATCCAGAGATTAAGTTTCATAACGTGAAAAGAAGACTTTTTGAACTGCTGACATAAAAAGCTCAGATATCCCCAGCCTAAAAAAAAAAACATTTAAATCTGCATAACTTTTAATAGTTGGTAAACTTTTTTCTCATTACTGTATATTATCTTTCATGTATGTTAACATTACACTTCTCATTACTGGGCCCACTACTGGGAGTGTTTTTTTGACACCTGCAAGTATCTAAGTGTATGTAAGGCTTGGTGGGCTGTGCATACTTACAGTCCCTTGAAAATAAAACCTTATATATTGCTTCCTATAGGGATTGCTCTATAATTGAATAAGTTGAGAGAAAATTAATTGTGCTTTTTGTCAACACAGCCAGATAGATTCTAACTGTTATTAACGCTATCTTAACATACCTATTATGACAATGCAAGCTAACTAACAGAAATAATCACTCGTCATCTATATTTATACACGTTAAAATACCTATAGTGAAACTTGTGCTCATCATCGCTAGATTACATTTATTACAGCAACATATTAAAAGATGAATTGAACATATTCAAAGGCGTTCCATTATACATCTCAACTCTCTTCTTTTCTTTGCTAACGACGAAGACCGTTACTACAGATCAATACTTCTCCATTCACATCAGACATGGAGCTTGTGTGGACACAAACAAGTTTTAGAAAGCCAAGTATTATTGGTTTTCTTACTAATGGGTGTTAAAATGGGATATTTTATGATAATTTATAATGGCAAATATGTTTTATTCATCATAGTATTTAATTGGGGAGGTTGTACCGCCCAGTTATAATTACTGAAGGGGTTACCACCCCTGCATCCCCCGCGGAGATTACGCCCTTGGCCACTCTACCTACCTAGCATACGGTTTCTGTAAACCTGCATTCAGTGGGTCAGTGACATGATGATGCAACTTTCCTTTTCTCATAAGTCAAATCTGGACATCTTTTGTTTTCAGACTACTTGCACTCTCAACTATGTTCCTTACCCTTGTTGGCGTCCTGTCGACCAGATTAGAGTTTGGCTCATCACAAACAAACTCCGTCTTCCTCTTCCTGTTGCTAAGTAGCAGGAGGAGCCTGGTGTTTGGTACACAGAGGCCAAAATAGAGAATGGTAGTCCAAATGACAATACACACAAGCAATCAGGATGTGTGGTGGACAGCTTCCCACGCACAGTGCCTCACCGTCTCCTCCCTCATTGCTTGTAGTGTAAAGCAATAGGTCGTTGTTCCAAATGTAGTAAAATGAAACTAATGGCAGCAAATAAATACATGCCTTGGACCAGTGACAACATTCCTGTTTGATAACCTCATATGAGTGTAATCTGTTAGACGGGAGATAGTGACAGGCGTCCACACATAAATGGTTTCCAAGAAAACAGGAAACTGGCAGGACATGAAATGGTACCCATTGCAGAATTAAGAAAATAATTATGATGCGTGTGCTTCTTGCATAGATAAAGGGCAATCTGAAAACCCTTGTTATTTTTGCTGGCAATGTTGACCTTCTAGGTGGATGTTTTTGGTTCCTTGATGAACGATATAATCAGTCCTCAAATGGACCGTTTTTCATATGTGAACATTTGGAGTTTGGTGAATTTTTATTAAATGTATTTAGTGCATTTGCTCTCTTTCCCCTTGAATCGTTGCTCTGTTTAATGCTGGAAGCCCACACATTGTGTGAAACACCCTCCCCCCTTAGGGTCTAAAGGCAAGAGATCTGATAAGAAGTGCATATTATACCCGTACTGGTGCATACCCATTTTCTCAAGGGAGCCACTGGGCAATGTTTTTTCAGTTCTGGAGATATATAGCACTTGTCATACCAAGGGTTCTCCCCTTAATAGAAGAATAACAAGGAAAACAAAATGACCATCGAGGGATGAACAGCATACCTTCCACTGGCCACTTTTAGTCTGTAGTTTACTGACTGAATGTAAAGTTAAAGTTAATGTTCATTATCACAGATATTAGTGCCCAGGACTGCTGTAAAAAGTCAGCCAACAATCAAAATAGTATCACAAACCTTTTCTTGTAGTATCCAATGTGCATATACTGTATATACAGTATGTATGTGTGTGTGTGTATATATATAGATACATATATAAACACACAGTATAAACACACTTGCTAAAATTAGCTTACCAACTTAATTATTTATATTAAAATGATGCCAAGTTACAACACTCATTTGAACCATATATTTCACAGAAACTAAAGAAACACTAATGCAAAGTCATTCTTATCCAGGTTTTCTAGATTTGTTGTAACTTCCTTGGGGTTCACATTGGTCCTGTGTTTCTTAATCTTGCTTTGCCTTAGGTGTCGTAGAGCTTGTAAGAAACAAAAACCTACATCCACACCGGCCCTTTTTCAGATAAGATTGAACACCCCTGGTTTAATGATTAAAATGTTTTAAAATGTCTTAAAGGAACATGCCTTCCGTTTAACTAATTCTGTGTAAACTCCAGTGCAGCTTAACCTGATAATATGAAGCTGTGACTGATTATGGCTGGTTGCACAGCTGCTGGGGATTTTAATTTACATTAAAAGGCAGGTGTGTGAGGAGCAAGGTTGAGTTCAATTCTATGAAAAATTGCAGTTTCTCTGTGGGGTTTTTAAAAATAAAATAAATAAATGAATAAAATAATGGTTAAATTCTTTTATTAAATACATTTTTGTAATACTTCTTACGTTCTATGTTTTTAATCATTCTGTAAGGCAAAGCAATAGCCAGCTTTGTCACATATGGTGGCAATGGAGGGAAACATCCCCTCGCTCTTTCTTTTCTGAGATGGGGAGGTGCACGTGGCATATAGTTGCATGTGTTACATTTAGATGATTAAATCAGAGCGATTGTGATGTGAAGGGCTTCAGCAAATCTAGGGACATTGATCATATGTCAGAGTAAATGAGAGTCATGGGATGGGTGAGAGAATGGCTTCCTATATGCTTTATAAAGCACTATTTAGGAGATTGGCTATTTTGATGGTTTCAGAATTCTTGAGAACAACGAGAATTAGGACGTCCTACAAAATGGCTGATTCCCTAAATAGTGCACTATAAAGCGTATAGGGAGCCATTCCGAACGCAGCCATGGTTTGAGGAACAGCCTGTGCACTTGAAAGGAGGAACTACTCTGAATTCCCTGCAGAGGTGGAAAGTCCAGGGGTCAGAAAGTAAAAGTCCTGCCAGGTTTTTCTTCCACCCATGAACTCACACAGCTGATTTTACTAATTAGCTCTACCTCCTGGCTGAAAAATTGTGCTAATTAGCAAATCCAGGTGATTGGAACAAAATACTTTTGGAGACTGGACTTTCCACTTCTGATTCCATGTTGCTGAGCCAGTGGATGACTTGCTGTTGTTCATTGACTGAGAGGAGCATTTTTCCGGAAATGCAATGTTGGACAACCCTTAGCCTGGGGTAGGAAGCCTCTAGTGTTCTTACAAACGCTTTGTAATGTGTGTTTGTGTGTGTGTGCGTGCGCGTGTGTGCGTGTGTGTGTGTGTGTGTGTGTGTGTGTGTGCGCGCGCGTGTGTGCGCTTGTGCGTGCGTGCGTGCGTGCGTGTGTGTGTGTTTTTTTTTTAATCAGTAAGGCAAAGCAGTGGCCAGTTTTGTCATACTCTTATTGCACACAAAACCCGGGAATTAACCCGCGTCTGACCCATTCACACCACACTGTTGCATGGGCAAGTGTCAGCTTAACCCAGCTTAATGTTAGCTTGACCAATTCTCCTGAATCGATTGACCAGTGACGTGCTCCAAATCTTGAAAAAACTGTCACAAAACGTTTTAAGTATAGCCTAACGCATTATTTGTTATTTAATAGGCTATTCATGGTTACATAACCTATTTACCTGTGACAACTGAGCAATCCTCTTCTTGCGTGAATCTAGCTGTGAATCTAGGCTATGGTGAAAATGAAGATGATTCTCAGAGTTGTTTGGTTCTAATATACATTCATATGAATAGCCTACGGTTTCCATCGTTTATATAAAAGTTTCTGAATATCGTTTCTGCACAAGTTAAAGACAATATTGAGGTTCGGCCAGTGGGCTCATCACATGGAAGCCAAGCCGTGTCCAATACACATAAATCTTATGGTCGTGAGAACTCTGATTATACAAGTTGACCCACACCGACAGCAAACATGGGTTTTACCTGGGCCATTGCTTCGTGAAAGGGGTCTCAGTGTGACAAGGATGGGGTATAATGAGTCAGGACATGAGGTTTATTGTTTCTCTAGTGAAAGGGGTCTCAGTGTGACATACAAGGATGGGGTATAATGAGTCAGGACATGAGGTTTATTGTTTCTCTACATTGGCTAAGCCTATGGTGAAATATTTGTGGGTATTTATCTCGATCAGAAGATGATCAACTCAGAATTCTTATATTGCCAAATGGTAATCTTGTGGCAAATAGATGCTTCACTCAGGATACTCGGGTACCAAAACGGTTGTCTTGTTGTAGCTAAATTACGAGTGCTTATCTAGAGTAGCCAAATGTGATAATCAACCCATATTGGGCAATGTCCTTTTGGACTCATATCATGGCCAGGTAACTACACAACCCAAAGTTCTACCAAAGTTCAGTTGTGCTTTAAATCCTGCTTGTATGTCTCGAAAATAGCTTTTATGAACATATGTTATTAGTTGAAGTAGATATTGTAGTTCCGATCTTTGTGCAAAAGATTTGTTTATTTCCAGGAACAGAAGTTGTCGGAGATATGTGAAATGCACCCTGGGTTCAGTGCAGTCAATGTGAACCCCAAACATAGAAATGCCCTACAATATATACAGTTTTAAGCTACTTCTAATGGGAAAGTGGTTCCACTCCTGATTAAAGGAATATATATTGTTGTCTGAGACAGTGCCCAATCATCCACTCCCGGTCCCATTCTATGATTGATGACCATTGTAACATTACTCCATCATCAATGTCTTTGTAGCCAAATGTGGAGGCGATGCCATATTCAGAGACATCCTGTTTCTTAGTAACCATGATAATTGCGCCGTTGAGTGAGCACCTTCAGGGTGATTAAGACCTTTCCGCATGGCGGAAAACCCTGTCGGGTTCATACTTTTTAAACTACTGACTTGCTTGCTGCATATTATCCCTTATTTAGTGTACGGTGAATAATAGTTTTTTGGAGATATTTAGATAATTCAGGTAAACCTATGGGAGAGTATGAAAGATATGAGAAACTTTCACGACTGTACATAAACTCCTAAAATAATGCACTTTCAGTAGCAGCAGTGACATTAGGCATTGTCATTGTGGCCGGCCACAACAAATTATTTTTTTATTTTTTATATAACTACATTCAATAAGAGCTCATTTGTCGGTATCATATGGGGAAAAAGTTTTTTTTATGGAAATGGAAACAACAGAAGCTGATTACCAACAGCTGGTTACCCAGAGACTTTAGGGAACCGTTGAAAACCATAGAAATCGTTGCACTGCCTAGTTCGAATCTACAAGGACCAGCTGCATACAAATTGCATCTCTGGCAGGAGGCTGGTTTGTTGGAGTTTGGCTGAACCCGACTGACCCATGGAGGGGGCCCCATGGAGCCACCATAGTCACTGTAGCCAGGTTATCTCAGTGTTTAACCTGCGCTGTGGATTGTCTGCCGTTATGACGTGCCATTATTCTATTCAATTCTTCATTGTTGGCAGGGGAGGTGTCTCAGGCCACATCCACAGGGAACGGCAGCGGAAGGGCCGGACTGCATACCAATGTACAGACGAGCCACGCAGACGGCAAGGAGGAAATTTCATATTCGCTGTACTTTCAGACACGCTCCGGAGGAAGCTGTACCAGAGGGTTGGCGGGAATCGGCGCGGCGAGCAATCGAGTTGGAAAGTGGTCTAATAAAAGATGCGCGGCAGCCCATCGCTGTTTGAGCTATTTTGACGTACAAACGTAATGCCTGTAGACGAAAGGTAATAAAGCCATCCTCTGAGAAAAGCACCTTATAACCCAATCCTCCCAAATGTCCTCAGGAAGTCTGGGTAATTATTAGTCTATATTAATCCTCTGTCTGGACAAACAGCATCAGGGTATGACTTTAGGGGCGGCAGTGTAGCATATTGTTTGGGGAGCTGGGCTTGTAACTGTGGTAGTAGGTTTGACTCCCAGGTGAGGCACTGCTGTTGTACCCTTGAGCAAGGTATCTAACCTGAATCGCTTCAGCAGTGTTTCCCACAGGTCTGAAATGTATTTGTGGTGGTAATCTATGGGGGTTATCTATCTGTTACCCATTGGCACAAAAATGGTTCATTACACATTACATATACAAAGCCCAATTCCAAAAAGGTTGGGAGAATATATAAAATGCACATAAAAGCAGTGATTTGTAAATTCTCTTTTACATATATTTAATTTAAAACGGTACAAATAAAAGACATTTAATGTTTTACCTTATCAACTTTATAGATTTTTGTAAATATACGCTAATTCCAACACACTGCAACACATTCCAAAAAAGTTGGGACAGGGGCAAAAAAACGCCTGTTTGGAAAATTTCACAGGTAAACATGACTCGGTATAAAAGGATCTTGATATATTATTTTCAGGTACGCCTTTTCTTGAGATATTTCTTAATGCTCATATCTGCTGAGTAAATGCTCGAAAAAGTATTAGTCTAAGGTTGTCCTGTAGTTCATGGACCTAGGCTGGCATCGGTTTCTCGGACAGTTTAAAAAAAATAAAAAAATAAAACTAAAAAAGAAGAAAATTATAAAAATCTATCCCCAAATATACTTGGGCAGCCGTTAATTTACCTGGGCGGCCTGCCCAAGTAAAGCCTAGGTGTGATAAACACTGTTCTGTATATATCCAGTTGTATAATGGATTATTTGTCAAAAGAATGTAGGCTCTGTGGGTCATTCTGGATAAGATCGTCTGCTGAAAATGTAAATATGAAATAAGAAAGCAGTCTGTCGTTGTAATGTAGAATTTCAGGCTGGTAAGAGTTGAGTTGTCTGGCAGTGGAGGAAAATGTGTGAGCAGCACCCACTCCAGCTTAAGTGAGACTCTTTATGCAAGTAACAGACAGCTCAGATGGTATCCTGACTTGTATCTGGGGAGACAGTAAAAGGGTATCTGGCAAACACTTTTTGTCCAACTTGTGTGTGTCAGAACAGCTTGGTGTGTCGACTCAGACACTGGGATGGGCTCTCTATGAAGGAGGCCATTCTGGCATGAGCTGTTTTTCACAAACAATAAAATCTCCTCACACAGGCAGTGTGTTTTTATACTAAAGGAGAGAAATTAGTTCTTTCATAATAGAGGCATAACTTGGTCCTTTTATGAGCCTGGGATGCAGAGACTTCAGGAAGAGAGACTCTTAAAACTGAATGCAGGAAGCAACAGCATATTTCCAAGGGATCTGGAGACCATTGATTGACTTAGCAGATGGCGTAGCGATTGGAACAGGTTTTTTTTTTTAGCGCAGTGTGGGTGGGAGGTGGTCAAGTTTGGTTGTGCACAGAATGGGTGACAATGTTGGGAAGTGGACCCTGACTGTCTGGGCCCATCTACTTTCTTAGAGAATCTGGGGCAGAGCACACCACAATAAACAAACCTCCTCCCAGGCCTGGCCTGTAAGGCACACATGAAGGATGCCTCCTGTTTTCTTTGTCCTTCTCCCAGGCCTTCGCAGCTCTGCTAAAACAAACAGGGCCCTCGACGTTTACGTTGTTCCACATCCTCCTTGGTCAGAGCAGAGGTAGAAATGTCGGCCCGCTCGGAGCGGCCCCACTTTTATGTGCCGCTGACACACCTTTGTACGGCGACGCCCCCCTGTCACCGGGGGGTCCCGCTGCGACCCGCACTGCGGGAAGTGCAGCTGCTTTCTCCAAATCACATGTTTCCCCCCTGCCATAACTAAAACAAAGTGGAGCATGAAACCAAATGTCTTTAGCGTCACGCTGTCTGTGCACGTAGGCCTGTGCTTGCCTGTTCCTCAGTAGGTCCCCAAAGTTATCTTTTGCTTGGGCTATTGCAGAAGGCTTGAGCACTCCAGGCTGTGTAGTGAACAAAGATGACAGGAAAGCTTGAGGCGTTATTTGTGAAGAATTGTGAAAAAATATTTATTGAGCATCTGACTGATTTTATGGCACTGCAGTGAATTGCTGACGGTGACAAAGTGACACAAAACATCTGCTCTTCGTGCCGCTAAGTTGCAACTTTTCTGTATATTCTTTCTGAAATTTCGGAATTTTATTGCGCATCAACAAAAATACCTTTTAAACAAGTGATTTTAAAAAATGTATTTTAATGAATGTAATATTGCGTCAATCTGAAAGCAAATATTCAGTGTTCACAAAAAAGTGGACAAAATTTTGAGACAATGAATTTTGAATGACAAATTTCTTGTTTCAAACCTGCATTACGTGCAAAGTGTCCGGTTCAGTATCAGGTTCGTGTTTTTTCTCCCTCTGTGGGAGGGCTCAAATGTGGGAAAGAGGCCAATGTGACATTTTTATGAATCTCAGAACTGACATCATAAAGGCGAACGACCATGACAAGGAAGAAAGTGGAACAACTCCAAAGTGGACCAGTGAACTTTAATCCTGTTCTCCTTGGAGCGCTGGATCATGTAGTGCCATTAAGAATGGTCTCAGCTTGGTTCCAATTTAAGTGCTTTGGTGACAATGAACACCAGAACAGTGCAGAGCGAAAGAGCCATATTCAACTAAGAGACATGCAACGAACCTGCCATAGCTCAGAATATTTTTCTATTTTTCTATATTCTATTTTCATGAAGTGTCAATGGAAACTTCCAGAAGGAATGCGTGATTATTATATTTCTAGTGGATTAAATTGTTCTAAATGTTGTAGCCATTAATAGTGCTGTACTGTACAGTAGGCCTATCCATGGTTCTTAAGTGTAATAAGAATAATCTCTAGCATGTGGCATATCGTCGATCTTTCGTCTTTAAAAAAAAAATCATACTGTGGCATATCTCATGTCAGTGATGTCACATGACCTGTACGAGAGCGCGCCTCAGGTGCAAGCCACCAGGAAAGGGGAGATCACAGCATGATGCTCCATAGCCTACTAAAACAGCTCTATGACTTTTCTTATTTTTTTATTTAAGATCTTGGAATGAGTATTTCTTACACAAAGATACAACATGGTAACTGGAGTGACAGAACCTGCCTTGTCATCCGCCAACGAGTTTTGGTTGAAAACGCAAAACGGCGCCAAGAGATTTTACTAACTAGCTAGACATGGCTAACATGGCTAATCTGAGGTAAAACTAGCCACAGAGCTATTGAGCATACAG
This sequence comes from Ilyophis sp. 1 JC-2022, assembly GCA_022702515.1. Classification (NCBI taxonomy): domain Eukaryota; kingdom Metazoa; phylum Chordata; class Actinopteri; order Anguilliformes; family Synaphobranchidae; genus Ilyophis; species Ilyophis sp. 1 JC-2022. Next base: position 61,761,035 of record CM040401.1, on the reverse strand, counting down.
AAAACGGTGTTTCCCCCTCTATCTGACTGTAATAAGGGTGGCTGAACACTTTTAGGTGCCTGTCAGGGTGAGATATTTGGGGACTTAGCAGGGGCTAAATGCTTCTCAAAGTTAGATGCCTCCTCAGGGTTTTGGCAGATGAGTATAAATGAGGAGAGCCCCAGGCTTTGCGCTTTGAACAACTACTCCTTTCGGCAGCTACTCTTTCAAAAGGTAAGCGTTTGGTCTCACCTCTGCTCCAGAAGTGTTTCATAAGAGTAGGGCAGTCCAGCAGATATTTGAGAGCTTGCCAGGCACAAAAGTTTACAATGATGATGAGGTCAGTCTTTTGAAGAGCAAGGCTGAAAGCAGCACTTGATCTAGCCAGAGCTATTGGGGTAAAATTAAATGCAGACAAAGTGAGTTCAGAAAGACATAAATCACCTTCCTGGGCAAAAAACAACTGAAGGGGTTCAAATAGATCAGAACAAAGTGACAGCCATTAAGAACATGCCACCACCTACAGACAAATAGGGTGTACGAAAGTTCTTTAGTATGGTTAACTATGTGGGTAGGTTTATGCCTAATCTGCCGGCTCACAATAGTCAGATGAAAAGTGTACTGTGTAGCACTAGAGTGGTGGAAAGAGCATAAATCATGCATACTTGAGTACTCCGGTTCTATGATGAAAAGTGCAAAAGCAAAACCCCAGCAGCTGCCTCAAAAGCAGGCCTAGGTGCAGTTTTATTACAGCAGTATGGCATTAGATATGGGCGGCCGTGTAGTATAATGATTAAGGAACTACACTTGTAACCAAAAGGTTGCAGGTTCGATTCCCAGGTAGGACACTGCCGTTGTACCCTTGAGCAAGGTACTTAACCTGAATTGCTTCAGTATATATCCAGCTGTATGAATGGATAAATGTAATAAAAAGTTCTGGATAAGAGCGTCTGCTAAATGCCTGTAATGTAATGTAATTAGATGGTGCCCAGTCACATATGCCGCCAGGGCTTTTACCACTTCTTAGTGTAATTACGCTCAAATTGGGAAAGAAGCATTGGCCCTATCATACGCATATGAGAAATTTCACGTGTTTATTTACGGTAAAACAGTGCGGGCTGAAACCGATCACTAAACTTTGGTCACTATTGCCAAAAAGGGTCTAACATACACACCGCCAAGAGTACAGAGGTTGTTTCTGTAACTTCAGAAATATGACTTGGAACTCCAGTACAGGCCAGGGAAAGAATAGTTAGTTCTCGCATGTTTTTCCCCCTCTCTCGCTCCATTCTTTCAGTCTTTCTACACTGTGCTGTCCAATAAGGCTGAAAATCCCTAAAAATATAACTTTAAAAAAACGCTTTATTTGTTTGTTCTGTCTGATTTTTCAAAACTGTGGGATAGCCTACAAATCCAAGCTGTAGCTGATGCTGAAAATTAAGGCTGCATCTAACAGAGGCAAGTAAATAAATACACAAGCTAGACTAAGTGAAGATGCATGTTGAAAATTGCCTCTAGTGGGCCAAAGTTAATAGGGTTAACTTATATTTAAAATATTCTATGTGATTTAAGTTAATAATTATTATTTTAAATGGCAATCATCAATTAAATCACTGAATTTGTTGATAGGTCAGTCGAACAGTAGCCTGGTGGAATCAACTAACAAGCCAAAACAAACTATCAAGTTTTAAGATTAAATAATTTTATTAAATGAAAAACAATCAATTAGACGAATGAATTGGTATAATGCATTCATTAATGAAGGCTCATTACTTATAATTTACAAAAAATACATTAAATTGAAATTACCAGTGAAGAGAGAAAGAAACAAATGAGCCAGACCTTTCCAGAGTATTACGCTCTTCCAGTTTCAGCACAACTATATAAAAACTCTGATGTTGTGAGTTTACACAACCAAGGAACCACCACCAAAACAAATGAGAAAAAAACATTCTTCTCCAAGGCTCCAAAACCAACGCAAAATACCAAGTCCTAAACCTTGTCCTTCAGCCACCATAAAACCCTTCCTTACCCAGCAGGGATTGAGGATGCTTGCCCTGATTGGGCGATGCTGAGTTAAGGTGTGGAAGGGGGGGTCAGGCTCATTTAGGACAAGGACAGGCTCATATAAAAGATGACAATTTCCTTATTACAATTATCTTATGTTGTTGAAAGCAGAGCTAAGCACCATGATATTATCAAAAAGATGAATGGTTTTGGTCTATCCGTAACATAACCAAACATGAATATGTTAGGAGGGAATTCAGCTTAGCTATTGAATACCACTACAAAAAGCTGGAGGTAGAGCTGACTCCAAAAACGTAAATTCCAAACTGGCAGGCCTCAACAGTCATTATCTGCATAGACATTGAGATTTTTAATTGATGATTTCAAGAGAATGTCACGGATTGGCATTCAAACTTAAAATCAAAAGGGAAATCATGAAACGTATGGTATTCTAAGGCATGCTGGGCTCTACATAGCCCTCCGTTCTTTGTTTCCTCAGAGGTCATTAAAATCTCCCGGAGTGGTGCCTCCCTAGATTGTATGCAAAGATAAGGACCTCAGCATGAATTGCCCCAAGATCCATCCCTTTGATGTCTGTGTCTGAAACGGACTGTTTAGAATTCTTAGTGGTCCGTTCAACCAGCGCAGGCTGCTTGTGTCTAGTGTATCATGTATGGAAAGCCAGCGGTGCCAAGACCTCTTAAAACATTTGTACCTATTGACAGGTTCAATCAGTTTGTTTTCCAAAATGGTTAAAGTGTGGAACATGCTCTTGTTTGTAGCATTTGAAAATGGATCCAGTCCCTGTTGTAAGATACTAAACTGATATGTTTAAACACTGAAAAATCAACCACGCCGCCAGCCGAATCAACCAACTTATCATAAATACAATGTAGGTTAAAATGTAAGTGTAAGCAGTGACTCGTCGTCACTGATAGGCATAGTATTCAATTATAGAATAGCAGCTGGGAGTGAGTGATCAAGGCCTATTCAATCAAGAAAATTTGATTAGCAATACAATACATTACATTAAATTACATTACAGGCATTTAGCAGACGCTCTTATCCAGAGCGACTTACACAACTTCTTATTACATCTCTTTACATTAATCCATTTATACAGCTGGATATATGCTGAAGCAAGTCAGGTTAAGTACCTTGTTCAAGGGTACAACGGCAGTGTCCTACCTGGGAATTGAACCTGCAACCTTTCGGTTACAAGGCCAGTTCCTTAACCATTATACTACACTGCCGCCTATAGACTGGTTCCTGGTTCGACCACGGGAAGTTGAACCTTCAGACCCCCTACTGATGAACAGACTGATTGATTTAAGGGAGCCAGTGGCTCATTTTTGAATATACATTTCTGTTTCCCGCCTGTAGAAAACAAAGCACAAAAATGGTATTTAAAGCGATACATTTCACAGAACAGGATTCAGATTAACTCCGCTGAATCCAGAGTGCTTTGCTGTATCTCTGACAACTGCTGTTACGAAGAATAAACGTTGTTATTTTCAACGAACATCAGAGAAGTTCCTTTTTTTCTTACACTGTCCACTTTCAAAGAGGTTTCCATGTCACTGAAGTACAAATTGAAAGGATCAGGAAGTTCTGTTAGATGTGTGAAGATTATCTGTGATTTGTTCACTGGCTCAGATTCTCTGTTAGGCAGGGGAACGTCAGCAGAATTAAACTCTTCACCCGTTCATGCTAGCGTTCAACTTCTGCCGTGAATCCTTTGATTTTGGCAGAGATCCGATATATTTCTGTGTTTAGACTGTTCGGTTTGTCAAAGGCATCTGCAATGTATGCAAGTTTTGCAATCCATTCTGGATTACATAAAGTATTTAACAAAATCCGACCCTGGGTCCAACAAAAGTTGTGTGGTCTTTTTGCAAACACGCTCCACAACACAGAAAGCCAGCCGACTTCTGTATGAAAGAGAGGCCCTTGATAGTCTGCCCCGATTTCAGCACGCAGGGCTGAAAATATTAATTCAGTTCAGGGGCCTTTCTTGATGAAATTTACAATTTTAAAGGATAGGCTTGGTTTTTTGAACCCAGGCCCTATTTTCGGATGGACTTGGATGATTGTGATTAGTGGACACAAAACTTTTGTTGATCGCTTACATTTAGTTTGATGCCCCTTTGCCGCATCCACAGATGTGGCTCAAATCGGAATATGTTGGGGCAAATGTTGCAGCCTTCAACCATGATAAATGTATTTTTTTTAAACTGGAAGCTCACAAATGAGAACAGCTCGCAGTGAATATGAATGAGCAACTTTCAGTCTCTCAATTAATTGTGCTTCCATGTCAACTGACATCTCATATTTGTTCTGGAAACTGTGCTATCAAAGAGGGGTATTATTGACTTTATTTGCATGGTCCATGGTCCACCACAGCAGAGAGACTCGATGTTTCACCAATTCTTTTCACATCTGGATGTGCGTTGTGCTACTATACAATAGGCCTTAAGTGCACTCTCAGAAAGCGTTCTACTTCCAGTCAGAAATTGCTGTTGCAGTTTGAAATGCATTAGACTACTCTCAAAATATTCAACTGGTTTTCCAACTAAGTGTCTTTTTTTTTTTTTAAATTTAAAATTTTGTTTCTGATTTTTCCCTTTTTCTCCCAATTTAGTAGCCAATTGAACCCCTATTCTAATTCAATTCCCCCCCATGTAGCAACCGCTAGAGAACCACCGCTACACAATCCCGTCTATCGGTACTAGTAGTAGGAAGGAGGGCGCCACGTCCTCTACAGGGCGCGACTCCTCGAGCTCCTGACCGCGACTCGCCTGGGTCCCGTGCGCAGCGATTCTCTCCGAGCCCCTCCCCCCACCCGGAAGCGGCTGCCAATTGCCGCTTCCACAGGGCACCGGCCACGCTCGGATATGGCAGGACCGGGGCGCGAACCCCGATCCTCGGAGTACAACTGCGCTGACTGAAAGTCAGCGCTCTTACCGTTGTACTATCGCGGCGCCTCTCCAACTAAGTGTCTTTTCAAAAAGGTGTGTTTCATACATTCATTAGCAAGCTCCTCCAGACTAATAACGCTCTTGGCCTTTGGTATATTCTTCTTCGCGATGAACTTGAATTCAAACTGTACTCGTCATTGGCTACATTTACATGATGTAACATTACACCAATATTGTGATTATTTGGACTAATGTTTTTATGCCAGTACTTAGATTCTTGTGTTATGTACACATGGATATAAGTAAACCAATCCTCCAATAGCCACGTTTAGATGATTCCATAATCAGTGTTTGATCAACGAAAACAGTGTACCAACTGCTTCCCATTGTAAGAACAAAAATCTTCCGCCTGTCAAAATGTGCCCAGGGTTCCCTTCGCGATCTCACTGCCGTTGCACAACCTCCGTCATTTTGTGTCACTTTGTGCAATTTTAGGTAGCTCTTGGCTCCACCAGTGTAAAATAATACCACAATATAAACTTTCAATTAAGTTTATTATTCTACCTATCTAGGTACCAATTGCTATATCGGACCATTTCCCCGATAATTTATTTAATGTGCTAGTCAGCTAGTACAAACATGAGCTCATAGCACTATATAACAATAGCCCGGATAGCTCAGTCGGTAGAGCATCAGACTTTTTTCCATGCCAACCCTGCCTGCTTTCTGTCGTGGCCTGAAAACACACCTTTTCAGACTCCGCCTGGACTAATACTTATCTAGGACCTCATGGTATGTGTTCTTGTTGAACTGTGTATCCAAATTTATAATATTTAGAATAGAATTGTAGTAGAGCTGATGTACCCAGTTCACTGTGAACTGCATTCAGTGTTCATTACTAGGGATAGCTGCTACTGTATGGGAAGAATGTGCTTTCCTATCCGTTCTGTAGTTACTTCGATGACCTTTCTGTATGCACTTACTGTATGTCGCTTTGGATAAAAGCATCTGCTAAATGACTGTAATGTAATGTAATATTTTTGTCCTTACACTGTCCTTCTCTCTGCATCTTCGTCTTCCACCTGACGTTGCGCAGTTTCAAAAAGCCGAAAGAAATCAGAGTAAGATTGAAGTGGCCTACATGCAGCAAAAAATTTACAGATTGGTGTCTTAATCGGGTTTTGAATACGCCGATTATGATTTTACACCAATCAAGTTAATTACATAAAGGTGTTTACATGACCATTCAAGTAATCACAGTATTGCCAAAATAGGTAAGATCAGAGTATTACTGTGCATGTAACTGCACCCACTGTTCTGAATAGGGACCCATTGTAGATCAATCTAGCTATCCCTGTTATTTTATTATAATGTCAGCAAATGACATTTAATCATTGTTTCCTAAAGACCAGCAAAGGTCCAGCACAATAAATTGAATAGGACTCTGTGCTGTCCTTATGTGGGTATGATTAACTCAGTGGCCTGAGGTATCATTCCCTGAAATCTTCTATCTGATTGAATCCTAGGTGAGGAACCACGCCAACTACATTATGATCCATGGTCATGAAAAGTAGACTAACATTAGCTGCCTGACCATAATCAAATGGTTTCACTTGGAAGATTCAATTGCAGAAGCAATGTTAACAATATAATTTTGTTGGATAGTGCAGTTAGGATAGCCACATGTTTCTCGGCAATACAAAAGTGAAAAGCTGGCTTTTAAAATCTGTATCTGTTTGCCGTGCATTAAGCCACACACCAGCTTTTTGGCATTTTTTTCCATCATCAAAAGAAATCCATAAAATGCCGTCAACATCCACTAAGTTTGGTCTTCTAATGTGTTGGTCGTGACTTTTTGTTGATGTATTGGTAACAATATTAAAGGTAGTTCAACTGACAAACATCAACTGATAAGCATCGATAGAAGTACTTGTCGGGCCTTATATGGAGTCACTTGATACAATTAAGTTGATAGTGATGGCGGGTCACTGTTAAAAAGTGAAGTGACGCCATTATTGCTGCTCTTATCTGTTGATTGGTCATGGTTATTGGCGGGTCTGTATAGAAGCCGCTCTTCTGTTTATATACTCTCTCATTAGCGTCATATGTCACGCCCTTCCTGGTTCACGTGGCCGGGATGGTACCGTGTGTCCGTAAACGGGCGCGCCCAATGATTTGGCTTCTTAGAGCATGGTGTCTGAGACAGTAAGGGGGCTGCAGGGTTACAGTAAAGAGTCTGTTAGAGTACATTCTGTGCTCCCCTTCTCTGTAATCTAGGGCAGGTGATTTTAATTTGCAGAGATTGGTACATAATCATTCACTGAAGTAGACAGACACCAGGGGCCACATGTATAAAACTCTTGAGTAAAATAATGTATAAAAGAATGCTCAGGGTAAAAGTTGTAAATCTGCTTAAAAAAAGTTTTGCTTTTTCTACCTCTGCCTTTTGATCACTATGTCACCATATCACACTGACGCCAAACATTGCGTACATATGGTGTCCAGCGTGTGCATTTTTCTGCTCAGCACTGTGGCCCCAGGAGTCTGACATAATCCAGAATGGCAGACTTTAGGTATTTTGGGCTAAGAAGGATGGATGTTCAGAGACGAGTATATGCCTAGCTACAGAGGTAGGCTCACTACAGCCATTCCATAGATAAGATTGATTGCCTAACTACACTCAAGCTGTGCGTGAAGGAATTTCTGTACTGTACAGTGTTATCTTATAGTAATAATAATGTCTCCAGATGCCCCAGCGTTATTCACGCCAAGGCTTTCTGAGGCTTTGGGTGCCAGGATCTGAAACCCTAGCGTTCATGCATATACACACACACACACGCACAATGTGGACCTTGAGGTCAATAGTTTGGCTAATGGTACCGCGTTCATAGACTACAGCGGGGGGGAATGCAGCAGATTCCTTGTTTCCTTGTTTTAGTCAATGTGGAAGCCCTGCCAGCGGACAAATGCTGACCCAATATGGAGTCTTCCTCTCTGTCTAGAATCCTACTTACCTGTAAAACATCTGCACACGGCCCAGCAGTTTTCTTTTTACCAAAAACTAATGCTTAGAAAAGATTCTGCAGTGTTTGCATGACAACTGCATCTTTTCATTGAAGATGAAGAACAGCTTCATAGCAGCTTGTGATATTAGGATTTATTTTTTTGCATCATCAAAAAAAACACAAAATAAACAGATGGCATCTCATTTACATATTTAGCTGAGTACACCATCTTTGTAAGATACTGTGGAAAAACTGTGGGTTTGTGTCTGTGCGTGCGTGTGCATATACACTTTTAATGAATCCTGCTCCATATATATAATATGTTATATATAAACATAAATAAATATAATGACAGAGTGCTTAGAAGTTCTACCTTTCTCAGGTGGAATGTCTGAGTGTCCCTTTTAAAACATCCATCACCGGAATAAATCATGTCACAGAAATGGGACACCACAAAATATATATGCCTCATTCTATAGGGAAGTTCCCAAGAGCTTAATATTGGTTGAGTCACTAATATGCAATAGGATGTAGAAAAGGCCAGGGTGAGAGCAGATAAAGTGGAGCAGTGTGGCATATTGGATCAGGTTCTGTATAGTGGGACTTTCATACACTCTAGATATTTGTCTACTCCATTTGAATTGAGTTCATTGGCACTTTTCCTACAAAATTATAATACCTGAATGAAACTGATAACAAACTAAAAATAAACACAACTTTGAGGTAAGTGGTCTGGTGCTGTTTGGCCTGAGTTGTTTAGATCCACGTGAGAGCACTGACTTCCTGGGTTGCCGCTGACAACACAAAAACAAGCAAACAGAGAACATGCTGGCCATCTTACCCCTGAGCGTAAGCAGAATCCCGGAAACCTGGGATCCTCTCTGCAAAGTCAGCATGAGCTGATCAAAAAAGTCCCTGGCACTGTTACACGCACACACGCACACGCGCACGCACACACGCACACACGCACACACGCACACACGCACACACGCACACACGCACACACACACACACGCACACACGCACACACGCAGACACACAGACACACAGTCACTCACTCACACACTCTCACTCTCTCACTCTCTCACTCGCACATAGTCACGCTCTCTCTCTTTCACACACACACACACACACACTCTGACTCTCACTCATTCACTCACACTCTCTCACTCTTTCACTCTTTCTCACTCTCACCCTCTCACTCTCACCCTTTCACTCTTTCACTCTCACTCACTCGCACATACAGTCACGCTCTCTCTCTTTCTCACACACACACACACACACACACATACACACACACACATACACACACACTATTGACACACTGTGCATAAGGGACAGTGAGAACTGCGTACTGCCCATTGGGGAGATGGTGGTATCTATACGTTATTTACGAACAGACAGTTTTCTCTTGAATGTATCATACAAAGAGCTCTGCAGTGTCAAGTGGTGAGATTAGCATGAGCTGATTAAAAGAGTCCCATGCACTGACACTGTGCACATGCACACTCTCAACCCCCCCCCCCCCCCACACCCCCACACACACCCCCACACACAGACTTTTTGTCTTTCTCTCTCTCATACACACACCCACACACACATTCTCTCACACACCCTTACACTCTCATTCACTTACTCAGTCACACAAACACAGTCACTCTCACGCTCACTCACTCTCTCTCTCTCACACACACACGCACACACATGCACAAACACACACACACACATTATTGACACACAGTGTGTTTGAGGGGACAGTGAGAACTGTGTACTGCACATCTATACGTTTGTATTTATGAACAGACAGTTTCCTTTTGGATGTATCATACAAAGAGCTCTGCGGTGTCAAGTGGTGAGATTGTGCTCCTTGACTGTACGCACCCATCCAAAGTATGACTGTTATGCGTAACTCGATGCTCAAAACTGTGAGCACACAGCAGCGGGTGATGGCAACATGGAAACAAGCACTTTTTAACTTCGATTACAGGTTAAACACTGATGAGAGAATGCTTCAGAGAATGTGGTCTCTGGTCTTTCTCACCAATATCTTATCGTTATGCTTATAGGTGGGAAAAGGTGCAGCTTTCAAGGAAACGGTGAACAGAAAGTGCCCGTCGACATTTCCTTTTCCCCTTTCTGCATTAAGGGCGCTTCTGAAATATTCTCTTTCGCTGCATGTGACTTTGGCACCATCTGGGAGAGCGATCTGACTTTGATCCCGAGAGGCTTGAAGCGTAACAATATACGGAAGACTTTTAAACATCTTTTAAAGGTCAGAGCCCAGTGCAAGGCACAGCACGTCAGAACTCTTCCTGAACCCTGCGTCTCACTGGATCTTATAATTAAGGGCTATGCAGTCAATTTCTGTATCATGCAAAAATGCTCAAAATGCAGTGTGAAATAACAGATGTAGTGTTAGGTAAACTTTTTACCTGATTACCTCCAGTTGAGCAGTATCGAGAAAATGATACTCTCTGCATTGTTGTCTTCTGAAACTCATACAGATATACGGTATCATAACAACGTATACTCCCTGCTTGTGACAGATTTCCAGATATATTTTATCTTGCTGGAAATTGATGAAGTTTATTCAGAGTTCACTGATTTGGCACTGTCTATTTCACCCCCTTGAACAAACAGTTTGTCAATGGCATGGAACTACAGCTGAAGGGTCTCTGGGTTCTCAACAAACTCATTCACCCATAATTCCAACCCCAACCATGTATGAGGTGAATACAGACTCAGGCTTTCCTATAATCCCAGAGCAATTGATGGGCAGCATTAAGATGAAATACAAAAAAAAATGTAAATGCGACCAAATATAAAAAATTACTTTATTCTACATTATGTTAAACTGTCCAATATTTTTGATGCCTGAAAATGGGGGGAACTATGTACAAAAGGTTCTATCATTTCTAATCGGTGCATCCGATATGGATGAAAATACCTTCAAATTGGAGCTGACAGTCTGCACTTCAACTTCATTGTCAATGTATCTTTTCAAACTCAAAGTGCTAGACTACAGAACCAAAATAACAAAAAATGTGTCACTGTCCAATGAATTATGGTGCTCACTGTATATCGCTATAATCTTTGCCTCTCTGTTCGAGGTTAAGTCATTGGATTCCTTGCTATACACAATCCCTGTTAGGCATTTTGAGTTCCTACAGGACGCTGTGTGTGCTTTGTTCGTTGAGCGTCTCGCAACTGTGCCTGGTAATATTGGGAGCCAGATCACATGTGTTCTGGTTTATACTATAAATTCTGTTGTGTACAAAAGACAGACAAGTGATTTAGTGATTTATTATTCTCTATGGGGACAACATTGTTGTAGGGGTATTTCCATGCAAACCACTGCATTACGGTGTGTTAGAGGCTGTCTCTTGGAGTGTGTATTTGATATAAAAAAAACTAAACGGCCCAACCACTTTTGCGTGAGCCCACCCAAAAATCTATTCCTGGCTATGTCACTGTATTGTCATATGATTCTTTTATGTTTTTGTATAGTATTTAATCTTAATGCTGCACATAAATTGCTCTGGGATTATAGGAAAGTCTTAGTCTGTATTCACCTCATACATGGTTGGGGTTGGAATTATGGGTGAATGAGTTTGTTGAGAACCCAGAGACCCTTCAGCTGTAGTTCCATGCCATTCACAAACTGTTTGTTCAAGGGGGTGAAATAGACAGTGCCAAATCAGTGAACTGATTTGATAGATAAAATATATCTGGAAATCTGTCACAAGCAGGGAGTATACGTTGTTATGATGCCGTATATCTGTATGAGTTTCAGAAGACAACATTGCAGAGTGTATCATTTTCTCGATACTGCTCAACTGGAGGTAATCAGGTAAAAAGTTTACCTAACACTACATCTGTTATTTCACACTGCATTTTGAACATTTTTGCACGATACAGAAATCGACTTCGACCTTGTTGTCGTGGTATTTGTATCCTTTCAAACTCAGTGCTAGAGTACAGAACCAAAATAACAAAAAATGTGTCACGGTCCAATGAATTATGGTGCTCACTGTAACTTGAGGTTGAATGAATGCATAACTAGTCTATATCCTACCATGGCAGGCACAAAAATAATAATAAATAAAAAACACACTATATAATCACAGTATTCAAACTTAGGCCTACCTTTGGTTTGAATTGGCGTGTGCTGTTTCCTACATGACGAGACGCAGACAGCGGGGCTTACTTTTTAATATGGTTGTAATGTCATCATTGTACAAAGAGAATATTTCTGAATGTTTCTATGAATTACCACTGTTAAGTGCCACGTCCGTTTCCCTGTGCCCTCGAAGTACCCTGCTTTGCGCACATTACGATGTCTAATACCAGTCTCGTGTGCTGGCGGTTTCTCTCTCTTGATGGAATTTTCATAGCATCACCATGCAGTTGTTTTAGCACTGTCGCAAGACTGCACACTGACTGCACACTGACTGCACACTGACTGCACACTGACTGCACACTGACTGGGCAAGTGCGACATGATGCTGTTTGCTGTACTCGTGTTTTAATCGAGCCTGCCTAAAATATTCATTTAAATCCTTCTAAAGAACCCAAATGCTGTATGCACCTCCGGAAAGTGACATGATAACAAATTTCATCACGTTCACCTCCCCATTCTATTCATGAAACTTTCTTATTGGTCAGAAATACAGACGGGTGACAAATTAAAGGAAAAACAGTGAGAGGGTTCGGCGGCTCTGTTATGCTGTGGGGGTGGGGGGGCATTTTCCTGGCATGGTTTAGGTCCATGCCAGGAAAATGTCTTCTTAGAGGGAAGGGTCGCTGCAAATACATACAAAGTTATTTTGAGTGATCACTTTTATCCTATGGTGAAACATTTCTATCCTGATGGGAGTGGTCTCTTCCAGGATGACAATGCCCCCATCCACAGGGCACAAGGGGGTCACTGAATGCTTTGATGAATATAGAAATGATGTGAATCATATGCTATGGCCTTCGCAGTCACCAGATCTCAACCCAATTGAACATCTATGGGAGATTTTGGATCAACCTGTTAGACAGCGCTCTCCACCACCATCATCAAAACACCAAAATAAGGAATATGTTTTGGAAGAATGGTGTTCCATCCCTCCAGTAGAGTTCCAGATGAGACTTGTAGAATCTATGCCGAAGCGCATTGAAGCTGTTCTGGCGGTTTAGACACTATGTTTGTTTTTTCTTTAATTTGTCACCCGTCTGTATATTATGATTGAAATTACTTAAAACAGTAAGATCAGTGAAAGTTTTGGAGTCTGAAGATAGCGAGTCTTACGTTATTTTAATAGCTGGCAAGGGCCAACATAAATATTTTCTAACACTGTGATTATTGAAAAAGTAAATGCATGTTATGTAGATAACATAGCTTGCCACTAAATTCACAATTGGGTCTGGTGCAAGATAAATTGGTGGGCAAGGATACTATCTAGGTGGCCGTGGCCCACCCTGGCCCACTCGTGCCTACGCCAGTGTGACAATATAAAACACACAACCATACCTGATATATGGTTCTTAGTACGTAACCGGATTTCCTCATTACAATTTGTACAGTGAACTGATGGCTGATGGAACAAAAGATTATTTGTAACTGTTAGTCTTAATCTTTGGCAGCCTAAGGCGCTGACCTGACGGTAGCAGGAGAGGGAGAGGGAGAGGGTAGACCTGAGTGTAGAGGGAGAAATTCAGAGTGCAGTGGATGGCCACAGTCTAAAAGCATAGCCTGAGCCTTTTGCATGGCCTGCCAAACAACTCAGAAAGAAATGTCTGTTTTACCCCAGTTACATTGCTGCACTGGTCAACAATATGGTTAAGTGCATTCCTGTATTAAAATTTTATTTGTATTTGTACTTGTATTTTTATCTGACTTATAAAACATTCCTTCTTCTGCAGTGCATTAATGTTGACATCAAAAAACAACCATAGCCCTCTGTGTTAAAAAAAAAAATTAAACCAACAATATTAAAATTCATACCAAAATTGATAATGAGTTTCTTTGCTAAAATATGTGGCTGAATGGTGTTAAATGCAGATGAAAAATCAATAAACAGCAGCTTAGCATGTGTCATAGAACCTTCTAGATGTTTTAGGAACAATGTGGCAGGCTGGCAGCTGCATCCTCTTATTCCAGTTTGACCACGTAAACAAACTGTAGTGGTTCCAACAGGTGTTTGGTTTATTTATCTTTTTCAATAATAATTTTTTTTAACAACTTTTCAAAACATTTTTATAACTAATGATGTGAGGGCAACTGGCCTAAAATAATTTAGGGTCTTGGGGTGTTTGTTAATAAGGGCTGCAGTGGCCTGTTTCTAGAGCTTGGGCAATATCTGCTGACTGAGTGGTAGTGTGCCTAGTTGGGGCCTAGTTGTTCGGCACACAACTAGACTTCAGCAGACGACCTCCTGTCCCATCTGGCCCTAGGCCTTTTCCCACATTTTTTGTTTTTGAGTCCTTATCACACTACCTTCATCAAACAAACTGTTACTTGACATAGTGGCTTTAACTTTAAGAACATCAATTTCTCATGTAAAGTCAGATACATCAAAACTTAGGTCAAATGTATTCATGTCTTGTGCCACTGCCAGCTGTTTATCACAGTTGTACCCTGCCAGTTGTATCTAGTTCAACCATTCTGAGAAACATTTTTTGTCCAATGATCATATTCAAAACAGACATGACGCAAAATCTCAGACAAAAGACAGAATGCTTTGAAAATAAGATACCAAGGCAAGGGTTAGATTATAAAATATTTTTGACAGATGAACTGACAGTGAATCTTCCGCCTCAGTGTCCTGTTACTGCACCCTATTGTTTCAGTTTGCAAGGTCCTTAGAAGTTCATATTTTGTTATTATCTTTTGCAATTTCTCATATAACATTTCTCATGTACCCTTAATGTTCTAAAACCATTAATAATACAGCAAAAAGCCTTATGAGACTTGAATATGGTTCTAGAGTATTTTACCAGGTCATGTATGCTTTTGCTTTGCCCTTTTTGCTCTCCCTCAAGCACTGGAAAACATATCACATAACAGAACATGGACAGCAACTCTTTCTGTCCACCTAGCTGTCTGTGTGCCTTCAAAGTCAAATGGTGCCTTAACTGTGAGCGCTTCCTTTGAAAATCCAAATATTACCATTGAAGGAGAACCAAATGCCATATTCTCTCGGCTCCTGATAAAGTCATCTGAAGGAATGATAAAATATGCGGCATGCCTGTTTACTTTACCTTTCCCTTTTGCCTTATTCTCTGAAGTATCCAACAATAAGCAACAAAACTGCTATGCTTCAGCTGGGAGGCACCCGCTGGATTCTACTTATTGTCATTTCACTGGCTCCAATGACTCATGAGGTCAGATTTGGATCATGCAAAGGACCTCTTCTTCTCAGGCTTTCCAAGCATCGGAGGTACTGCCAATCACAACACAATTACACTGGAGGGAGCAAATAAGCTGGTGGACAAAGGGACACCGAAAGGCATGTACACCATGGTCCATGCAGCATTCCTGATGGGAATAACAGCTACTAGTTAACAATATTCCACCGCCAGACAGCCTACACCTCTTGAACGAATGGCGCTGGATGCTCAGGCAAGGGAATTGGAAAAAATTTGCAGAGGAGAGTGACATGTTCCAAAGTCATTGCCGTTTCCTGGTATGAAAGATAAAAGTTATGTGGAAAGACTTGCGATATTTAATATCTTTAAGCCTAGTAAAAGTAGACTTAGGGGCGATTTGATTGAGGCTTTTTAAATTCATAAAAAGGATTAATATAGTGATCTACAAGAAATTCTTCAGGTGGAGTTCTGTTAGTAAAACGAGGGGGCATAGATGGAAATTCGCGGAAGGTAAATTTAGCAGGTGCTAGTGCTTCTTCACACAGAGTAGCTGCTGTGTGAAATAGCTTGCCGGGCCATGCAGTAGAGGCTGAAATTCTTTTTTTTTTCAAGAACAGGCTTGATACGGTGCTACAGTAGACAATATTTAGATTGTAGGTAAATGGTGAGCACTAGGTACCTTTTAATGGTATGCGACCATTGGCGATCATTGTTGGGCTGAATGGCCTGTTCTCATCATCAAGTTACAAACCCCAATTTAAAAAAAGAAATGCACATAAAGCAGAAAGCAGTGATTTGTAAGTTCTCTTTTACATATATTTAATTGAAAACATATATTTAATTGCTTTACCTTATCAACTTTAGATTTTTGTATATATACGTTAATTCTGAATTTGATGCCTGCAACATGTTCCAAAAAAGTTGGGGCAGGGACAAAAAAAAGACTGGGAAGATTAAAAAAAACACCTGTTTGGAACATTCCACAGGTAAACAGGTGATGCTGTCATGACTGGGTATAAAAGGATATCAAAAGACTCTTGATATCTTATTTTCAGATGGATTACTTTTCGGGTTGTTTCTCCTGACTGGAGCATTTTTCTATTGAACTACCTCAGACCCTTGATGACTTATAGCCATTTAGCCAACCATTGGTTCCATACTATTCCCGTGTAATTTACAGCTGAATCTAGTCCCGCCCCTTAATTCTCATAGAGATCCATTTAAATTCAGAGAGGTTACAGTATCGTTTTTAAGAGTACCAGAAAATACGATATCAAGTCTTTTGATGTTGTTCGGTCACAGACATCAGGAAGTCATAGCATGCAAAGGATATGCAACCAAATATTAAATATGATGACTTTATTTAAGTTTATGTTAATATGTCCAATTACTTTTGGTCTAAATGGGGGGGGTATATGTATAAAAATGCTACGATGCTACAATTGCTACATGGTTCACCCGATATGGATGTAAAAACCCTCCAATTAAAGCTGCACTTTAACCTCATAGTCACTGTTCCATTTCAAATCCTATGTGCTGGATTAAAAACAACAAAAAATGTGTCACTGTCCAAATACTTATGGACTGCACAGTATATAAAGGACTGATGGATATGAAAAGTCAATGCATTACTTGTCAAGAGTATATTGAGAACATCGTGTATTAGTTAGATTATTTGGGGAAAAATAATGAAAATGAAAGATTATGAAAAACTAAGACACTATTAAAACCCAAACTGCCACCACCTTTTTCATTATTATTACTACAGGATTTAAATATCAGCCTGATTTCACGTTGGAAGCAGATAAGAGAGCATTTGCTGCAATAATGCAGAATGTCACTAATCCAGATCAATTTCTAAGGCCCGTGTTCCTAAGAAAGATTAAGGTGTTTAACCTACTGCTTTAGCTGGTTTTCAGCGATGTTCATCCAAGGCATGTGTCTTTTGCAGTGTAATGCATGTCAGACCAGCGGGGATGGGAGTGCTTGTTGAGCTTATGGATGAATAATGATAACGAGCACACCGATATCTAACCCCAAACACAATGCATCACAAGGAGAGCGGACTCCTCTCGGTAAACAGGATGGCCTCCACCTGTTCACTTTCTCAGTTCAGCTCATATTTCACACAATTTCTGTTCATTCTGTTATTTCTGTTGCAGTGCTTTTTTTTTCTTTTTCTTTTTTACATTGTTCATATTTCCTTACATTGTCTGGAAAAGAGAAAATACATTATTCTTGTCATGTAAAGACTTGGGTCTTCTCAGGCCCATGGAAGATGAGATGAACTTGCGTCAGTGTAGTATAATGGTTAAGGAGCTGGCCATGTAACCAAAAGGTTTCAGGTTCAATTCCCAGGTAGGAACACTGCCGTTGTACCCTTGAGCAAAGTACTTAACCTGAATCGCTTCAGTGTATATTCAGCTGTATAAATGGGTAATATGTAAAAAAATAAATCGAAAAAGTGGTGTAAGTCGCTCTGGATAAGAGCGTCTGCTAAATACCTGTAATGTAATATAACTGCAACTATTTTATACCATCTATGCATTCACGTTTCCCACATGTTAGTTGTAAACTAAAACTTTGTTTAAGAATAATATAAAAATGTGACAGAGGATAGCCCCGACATTGAGTTGCCACTTATTATCTCACTAACATAATATTTTGATGGTCCTCACATGTTGTAAGACAATCGTGTTTTTAAATCTGTTTCCCCTCTGACACTTCACCAAGAATTTCCAGGGTGAGCTCATCCTATTAATCTGGAGTGTTTTTTGTACTTAGTTCAGGTTACTTGCTTCAAGTTTCATTGGTGGGAAATTGACCTTTACCCTTTCAATTGATTCCTCTGGCTCCTTCCCAGGATATTAACCAGGGAATAGAATATTGTTTTAACCTGTATTGGTAGTATGGATAATATATCAAAATGAGTTGTGATTGATTGGCATGGCTTAAAAAGCCCCCCCCCCTCCCACCTTGAAGTAATGATAATTCTTATTACATCATAATGCCTCTAACACTAAACATTTAGGGGCTTGATGAGTCAATGGCTGGGTTTTGCCCCAGTTAGGGCTTTAGAGAGCACCTCTCCATGGAGACACTATGGCACTATGTTTGATGCCTCGTCTTACCCATTGTGACGCTATCTGATTGGCAGGGGTCACCGATAACACGAGGATGCAGTGGCTGTGCATTGATACCTCTGGTTTCCTTTCAGGAGAATGGAGTCTTTGTCCTTTGGGCATGGCGCCTGCAGCCGTGAGCGAGGATGCTGCCGCAGTGTGGCCCTCGTGGACAGTTTGGGAACGGGGATACGAGGTAACGAGGGGGGTGCTGATTAGGGGGGACTTGCTGGGTCTCACAGAAAATGTAACACCGATAGTCAAAGGTGAAAGGTAAACTTTAGCAGGCATGGTAGACACATGTGTCCCAGAGACTGAGGGCTATCTCCAGTGTGCTCTGTTTCCGGGTGCTGCTCCCGGGAATGTGTGTAAGAGTCTCCGTCAGACACGGCCTTCCCCTCTGTCCTGGGTGCCACAATGAGGCTTTTGATTCTTGACAGGGGGGCAGACGGTCCCCACAGGGGGGGTTAGCTCAGGCCTGAGTCAGTCTTGCCTGGAACAGCGAGCTGAATGTTAACACTGCGTTATCGGGACAGTCCCCGTGTCCAGTGTAAGTCAATTAGAAATGGATTAGGGTTGATATCCGGCTCATTGCCGGGCTTTCTTTGAGACTTGACCAGCAAAATGTGACACCCACCCCAATCTTTTTATGTACTTTCCCCGCCGTGCTAAAATGAACATTTATTTAATGTCAAGTGATTTCATTTGAATTCGTGAGGGGATATCGTTGCGCTCAAACCTGACCTGCCCTTTGATTGCGTCATATCTCACTATTCACAGTGATTAGGGTGTGTGCCAAGGGCTTTTAAAATGATACCCACTGAGTCTGCTTATAACTAAGTATTAAAAGATGTGGATTGTGAGTAATGGGCTTATGACAAATTTGTGTCCTGTCCAGGGACTCTATTTATTTCAAGCTGTTTTATGCCTCGAAGCTGTTTCATCCCTTTTGGACAATTTATTCTAGACACTATATTGCATGTACTGTAATGAGGAAATGAGCCCATGTGCGATTCACTTTAAAAAAGTCCACCATCTGACAATAGACATATTCTTGAACTCTTGAACTTCTCGACAAATACCAGACAAGGAAACTTAAGTAGTTTTTTTTATATTTCAACACATTCTTCCTTTTATTTGCAATAGTATTTACTTCACATCACCTTCACTAGTACTAAACCCACAGGCAACATAATCATCGCTCTGTATGCTCTGTATGTACACGCATTTCACAACTGCTTACAGGACAAAGAGCAATTTCACAGTGAGGTCAGCACCTGATCAATGGCATCAACATTACATTTTCCTTTTCTGCTGGCTGGATTTTTCAAATGAAAAATACACTGAATCAAATTGAACCAAATAAGAAATGTACTATATATAAATAACAAAACCGTGCCTCTTTATATTAACATACACATACATAAATACATGTGTACGAGCGACACAACATGGGGAAAAAATAACAGCATTACAAAACATTAGAAATGTGCATGTGCCCTGTTTAATAAATGCACAGATGTAGTAGTCCCAGTCTCTAAAGGAAAGGTATGCATTCTTCTCTTTTTCTTTTTCCTTTTTCCTGATAGAGATAAAATGTCACCTTCTGAGGCAAGTGGCTATTAGGAAATTGGCAATAAAAACCTAGTTGAGAGTCGATGCATTCGCGTCCCTACCAGAGGGGCTACGAGGCCAAGTTACAATCATTCCGGGATTAATCAGGTTGGCTGATCCTGCCACTGACACCAAGCTTATGTGCTACATGAAATAGACGAGTGAAACACTGTAGATCAGCAGTTGATTATGCAGGCTGTCTGGATGAGTTCTGTGCTTCACATTGGCTGTGGCTATAATGTGAACTTCAGAAGTTCGGAGCATTTTGCGAGAGAGTGAAAGCCGTTACATGCTCGCCATTACGGATTTAGGTTTTTATTTTTTTAAATTTTGGGGTGGGGGGGTGGCGTGTCTGGCTTCTGTCGCAGACTGACATTCGTTTATATTAAAGTGGACGTGTGCCTTTCCATCCCACCTTTCCTGTGTGCTCCACCCTCCCCGTTTTGTCACGTACAATGGGCACATTCTCAGCACTCTGCCGTGTCATCTCATTTGTGAGATGGCTGAATACTGTCAACAGGGAGTAAATGTACGGCAGATTAACAGACTTAAACTCAGAACAATGTGGTGTTCATCATCGGTCATGCTGTGGTCTTTTTGCAGTGTAATTCTGAGGAAGAAGGAACATAAAAGGGAATTTTTTTCGGCAGGAGGAAAGATGACCCTGATACACGCACAGGAAAGGGCACGCATTGCTAGGGCTTTGTTACCGCTAAGTATTACGGAGTGCTCCTATTGTTAGCCACAAGCGAATTCACAGGGTCAGTTCTAGTCATTCAATACGGTCAGTTTCTACAGGGCTTTGTGACAGCTGGCTTTAACCAAGGCCAAAAAGCCTGGGTCAGAAAGGACAGTGCGTAGTGTCGTCAGCAGTATGTTTATGAAAGTATCAGTGCGTGCGATGCTGAGAAGTGCCGGGACATTTGGGGTTTAATTGTGTTTTGAGGGGTCTGATGCTTCATGAACCACTCCGTAATGAGAGCAAGTGATTTGTGCTGAGGCACGACGAGCTGTGGCTTGTCTGCTTGTTTCACGAGAGCTTATGGTTGTGCGCGTTGGTGCGTCAGCTGAAGGCCGATGTCCCCGTCTAGTTGGGCCACATAAGTCCGATGGCTGCCGATGTCGAGAAGGTCAGGAGCACGGCGCTGGCCAGGACCACGTTGCTTGCCGATCGGTACACCATGCGACCGTTCCGGGGCTGCACTGGCCTGAACGTGCCCACCATGGGATCCCCGTTTTTGAACTTAAGTTCAGAGAAGGCCTTGAGCTGATTGGTGGCAGAGGGAAAAGACACAAACAACTCTTGAGACTACAACGCCGCAGACACGACCTTGCTTACAACCTTACTGAAATACCTTACTACCTGAAAACCTTACTAATGATAATCTCATACCTGGGCTTTGCTGAGAGGAACTGGATGTTCAAACACGGTCCAGACGACCGACTCTGTGCAGCCAGGGGTAGTGAGGGAGCCTTGGTAGCGGAAGTAGTTGGTCATATTTTTTGGTGAAGGAAGGAGTGCATTCAGAGACGGAATGTTGATGGTCACATTGGTGCCTGCACACACAGCAACAGAGCAAACAAAAAGAGTAATCAGGACGGCGGCCATTAAGTTCCAATGTCCAATGAACCAGTATATTACAGTTTTATTACCAATAATCCTCCCACACGTATCTCTTCACAAATTACACTTGAATGAATGAACAGCTCCAGTATTTCTGCCACCCTAGGCAAGATTCAGACCGGGGGAGGAAACGATTTCCCACTTGGGGGGTAGCAATTGCAGACCGGGGGTGGGGTACAGTTGTGGGAAAGTAGCAAATGCCGACTGGGGGTGGCCACTGACTATCATGGTCACATTCCTTTGTTTGCCACCCCAGCCCAGACAGATTGTGCCCTAGATAAAGTGCTAAACAAAAGGCAACAACAGGGAACGTTATGAAACCAGAGCTTACCGGTTTGTTTGATTTTCTTCAGGGCGTTGATGACAGGCTCATATTTTCTATTTGAACTTGGTGATTCCTGAAACCATAGGACAAACATTCATGTATTTAATTTTCAATTCCTGCTGACACTTATCAAACAGACTGATTGTTCAGTCACACAATTATGCTTTCACTATGAATATCCATCAGGTATAATGTCATTTTGCCTGGGATCATATAAGTCTAACTGGAATTATATTTCTCCTGGGATACAAAACAAAGGACACTTTTAAATTGAATAGTATAAATGGAAGTTTTCACCTCATAGAAAAATCCAAGGACTGCTACACCAGTAGGGTCTTTAAGAGCTTGAGACAAAGAGGCGTAATTTTGTTTCATGTGAACAATATGCATCTGTGGAGAACACAAAAGGAATCGCTCAGCTGGGTGTTATCTCAGAAACTTGGATAAAGAATGTATGCACCCTGTCAGCTCACAAATTCGCTCACAAATTCTGCTCAACATGCATATTACAAGACACACAAAGTGCCCTGATTGTGTTCGGATGCATGGACCATTTCACTGCTTGCTTACGCTTACGCATGATCCTTTTGGCAGATTCCTTTACGCAGGGTGACTTATGCAGCTGGCATTGTATGCATTATCCATCTGCATAGCTTGGCACAGTTGAACACAATATTAGCATGCTCTGAGCTGCTTTAAAACAGAGTTTATTATTATAGCGACCTAACTGGACTGAGGTATGTGCCTTGTTTAAAGGCGTAAGTGGCTTGCTCACGATTGGGATTCAAAATGACAAATCCCAATCCTTTGGCTGAAAGTAGTGATCCGCTGCAGTGCATCACCCAGCCATCAGAGCTGTGCGGTGTGACCTGTGTGCTTTGAGACCCTCCATAAGGCCTGTTCACACTGTCCTTAGCCCCGGGCGAAGAGAGATTTTAGCCCAGGGCTAAGCGAGTGTTCACACTTGCACATTCTAAAGTGGGCTAGCACCAACCTTAGCCCTGGGCTAGCTGACCCTGCTCTGGAGCAGGGTTAGCAGCACTGACATTTCAGGGGTTAGCCCCAGAAATCTCCCCAAACATGGTGCCAAAATAGCCAGTGTGAAATGGGGTCAGCGCATTATGGCAACGCATAGAATTTTCACAGTCCTATCCAATAGTATCAAACGGACATAAACAGGATAAAGTGTGAATCCTTAGCCCGGGGCTAACGCTTAGTCCAGGGTTAACAAATGCTTGTGAACACAGGATGAGCTAAGGATAGCCCAGGGCTAACTACAGTGCAGTGTGAAAAGGCCTTATGACAGCTAAGATGAGAATGTGCTCAGGGTGCAATAGCAGGCCCCAGTTTGGGCTCTGATTTTATCTACGCTATTTCAGCAGCCGTTGGATAGATGCGAACCTCCATGGGGTACTGCTCCCCGTCCACAGTGTGTTCAGATCCGGGCCCACCGTCTTTGCCCCAGTGCATGTGGAACTGCACAGCCTTGTATACGGTTACCAGCTTCCCACCGCTGACCGTGGCCTTGCTACTCACATCCACCTTAACTGTGTGGGGAAAGGAGAGTTAAGAAACCATTAAAACGCAGGGCGGGCGTGCTGAGTGACAGCACTGTACCATCCTGTGTCATCTTGTACCTAGTGCAAATACAAAATCAATCTGTTTATTTAATGTTTTGCATCTTGGCATCATTCCAAGAAGAAAATGTACTTTGTAAATTCTGGTATGTGCTCCTGGAATTCCAAAAATGTGTGGGGGGGTGGGGGGGCACTTATGAACATTAAAAAAAAAACATTCAGGGACAAATAACAAATGAAGAACAATTTGCTTAAACATACCAGAATGTCCATTATTTTCAATGAAACTATTAAAGGCATCCTGGTAGCCTTTGAACTGGAAAGGGGTTAGATTCTCATCCAGCAGGGCCCTCTTTGTCACAATGTTAATGGGAGATTGTGAGCTCCCTGCACATTTATCTGCTTTTTCAGTGTCTTGCCAACGGTCTGGACCTGCATAAAAACAAACAACAAATCATACACTGCCAGTTTCCCACATATTAGCGTACGCAGCTCAGCGTGTAAAGAATATTTGCTTAATTGGAGAATTTGTCATGCTAGAATTGGTTTGTGCTTACATTCTGTAGTCGCAACATAATAGCTACAGAAGCAGAAACCAGTTGTTGTTGCATAACTCACCATTGGTGCTTCCCTGTAAAATGACACTCCCATGAATAATATCATAATAGAAGAAATCAAAAGGGAGAGTAAAGCTCACCTTTACAGTGGGAGCCACAGGGGTCCTGGGATTGGTAGCACCAATCTGAAACAGTGAATGCAAAGAGTATGTCAAAGCCAGTCTGATCTCCTCCACATGCCCACATGCATCTGCACAGTAGAATGTCCAGTGTTAATTCAGCTGTAACATTGCCATAGTGGCCTCATGTAAACTCTGTAAGAGTTGATTTAACACTGAAGGTTTTATTGTGTGGCGGTGATCCACATCAAACCATTTTGTGTCTACATGCCATCTGATCCAAGCCAAGACAACATATTCTGCTGTAATTGCAGACCAGTGCTGAAACCCGTGAGAAAAGATGGGTTGCAATGAGAGTGATGACAGCAGGTGCAACGATGAACAAAGAGTTGACACACCGTTGGACTTTATATATACTGTATATATATACAGTACAGTCTACGGAAGACTCTTTATTAAGAGCCGATATGGAAATAATATATGTGGTGCAGTGGTCTGTAGTGTGGCTGAATCTGGAGCCATTATGTGAATCCCCATGTGTGATCACCTGCTGTGGCCCTTTCTCAGCTGTGGCCCCTTCTCTATCTATAACCCTCTCTGCTTTCTACCTGTCTGAATAGAGCACAAAACATGAAAATAAGCTACAGTCCTGCTGTAATTTAAAAAGATAGATAAGATCTATTTTGTGTTCCTTCAGAGTAACACAGCCACTTAACATTCTTAGACAACTATTTTTGTTTTCAGAATGGACTGGACAAAGCTAACCACAGCGGAAACAGTCGGGGGTTGATCTGGCTAATAGTAATATTTTCCCTTCCCATATTTGGAACCATATATCCATCCCCAAAACAACACTTCCTGGATTCAGATCTTATAGTTATCGGTTCAAGTTATCAATAATTATTTATTTTTTTTATTCCGTAAACAACAATTGTTCTGGTATCGCCCGAGTCAATTGTTATTCCCGGCCATACAAATGCTTACTGTACAGGAATTGTCTTTCTAGTGTTCAATGTCACAAAGAAAATAAGCTCTAGTTATGCTTTATCTTTTCTTAATATCATAATAAACACAGAAACAGAACCATTTTGTATACAGTCAAGCCGGAAAGTATGCACACCCCTTTCACCTTCTCCACGTTTTATTACATTACAGACATATTCTACAATAGATTGAGTTCATTTTTTGTTTTTAAAAACATGTTTTTAGACATTTTTAAATTTAAATCTCTCATATACATAAGTATTCATACCCTTTGCTTTAACATATTTTTAAAGTATCATATTTAATATTTGGTCGCATATACTTTGCATGCTGTTACTTCCTGAAGTCTGTGACCCATCAACATCAAAATTGGGGGGTGAGACTAGATTCAGCTGTAAATTACACTGGTACAGTATGAAACACATGGCTGGCTAAATGGCTGTAAGTCATCAAGGGTCTGAGCTATCGAACGAGCCCCCCACCACATCACTTTGTTGCATATATGGAGTAGATGTGGATGGATCACTGCAAGGGTTATTTCTCCTGACTCATTTTCCTATATAACTCTATGGGGAAAAAAGTCAGGAGAAACAACCCTTAAAGGGATCCATCCACATCTACTTCATATCTGGCCGCAGAGTGATGGTTTGGGGCTCGTTCGATT
The DNA here is from genome assembly GCA_022702515.1 of Ilyophis sp. 1 JC-2022. Taxonomy (NCBI): domain Eukaryota; kingdom Metazoa; phylum Chordata; class Actinopteri; order Anguilliformes; family Synaphobranchidae; genus Ilyophis; species Ilyophis sp. 1 JC-2022. The sequence goes on along the minus strand of CM040401.1, from coordinate 61,735,187 downwards.
CCTTAGACCCTTGATGACGTACAGCCATTTCGCCAGTCAGTGTTCCATACTGTACCAGCGTAATTTACAGCTGAATCTAGTCTCACCCCCCTATTCCCATAGAGATCCATTCAAATGCAGAGAGCTTATAGTATCGCTTGTAACAGTACCTGGAAATAAGATATCTAAACAATCGATATTGTTTTCACTTTGTCATTATGGGCTATTTTGTGTAGAATTTTGAGACAAAAAATGAACTCAATCTATTGAAGAATATGTCTGTAATGTAATAAAACATGGAGAAGGTGAAAGGGGTGTGCAGACTTTCCGGCTTGACTATACATGCAGAATTAGAATCCGTTTTTTTTTTAAGTTCATTAATATTTCACAATGGAGCTACATTCTCCCCACCTTCCAAAACTGAGACAAATATCTGTTAATATCTCTGAAATCAAAATTTATGAAATACACATGACATTGAAAATCTGGGATGGTTTCCCAAAACTGGAATGTTTTGTTATATTTGCAAAAGAAGCCCTATGAATTCAGCATAACCACTTTGGTACTTTAGCTTAACTACTATTTCCTTCTGTGATGTGTGATAATCTCTTTTGAAAATAAACACAGTGGGGACACAAGAAAACAGTGCATCTCAAGCCATTGCCTGAGAATAGCGACACATTGCTCTGGCTCCACAAAACACTGCCAAAGTGGCTGCTTAAGGTTCTCAGGATTGTGATGTGTCCCCTCTTGGCCCAAAATCCAGGTCAACCAAAACCCTAACTGCTAACCAATCACAGCACCTTCACTGGGCTACCCAGTCAGTTTGCTGAAAAACACAATACAGTACTAATGCACAATTTTGACATGCCTTGTCCTTTTCCAGCAGCGCCGCTAGTTTAACTGAATTCTTAGATAATCTCACAGCGAAAGACCCAGTTTTGGCATCATGCAGTGCCAATCACCAAAATAATGCTGTTTACTTACAAACGTGCACAATTATTCTTCCCACTGGACATCAGAATAATAATTAAACATTTTAAAGTGATAAACTGTACAACTGTCACAATACAGGTCTTGCGATAAGTTAGTTGCAAAATATTTTATATGAAATCTTTAAATAACTTTTAAGTGGACTTTCTGTCTTTTCTTTGATCTTTTGTACTAAGCTTAAAGTAGATAACTACGAAGTCTAAAATATTTCTGCAGGAAACACACTGACAAGAAGAAACTGTCGGAGAAGCAGAAGACAAAGAAATGGAAATTTATAAACCGACGCAAACTTTGTGTAAAACATACCATATATCTATTTAATATGTTTTTTTACAATAAAAGAAAAGAAAAATACAACCAAAATGCACTTTTTTGCACTGTTTTTGAAGTCTGTAAGCTTTCTGGATTTGCTTAACAATATGACGACTGCCTCCCTGTAGATCTGGAGAATAGCGTGTCTTAATGGGAATATTCAGCAGGAGGTGCAGCTGAAGACTAGTGGGAAAACAGACGTTTTCCTTCGATTTCAGGAGTTTTTGATTTCCACCAATATGTCTAAAGCTTGCCACATCATTTGTACCACGAGCTTGAAGAGATTTTCCAAAAATGTAAGTATAGAATTACGTTACGTAAAGGTGTGTGCGTTTTTTTCTGTTTCACAAAACAGAATCGACACTTGAAAGACACTGGAATGTGGGAGCTGATAATTTTGATCGCTGTCACTGCACTTTTGAACCTGAGACTAGAGGGCGCTCTCGTGCGATGTTTACCCACAAGTACGCCTGTGTCTTTAGAACGCCATCAAGTTTAATGCCAATTGCGTCTAACATTAACATGAGAACTGGCACATCAGAACTAAGTAGTCATCTTTTAAGTAGGGATATTTGTTTTAACCGACAGAGACATTTAATAATGTATATCATCACAGTAAATAAAACCAAACATAGGTGCTTTAAGTGCTTATTTATTCCACAAGGCAAACATAATGCTGCAAAATAGTCACTGAGAGATAACATACCACCAGATGCTATGCTGATAGCAGACCAACAATTAAGACCTACAATCAATAAGTATGTATGTAATTTTATATCAGGTACACGTAATTTGTGCAATTCCTGCGATTCAGAGAACATTGTACAATAAGTAATTGTAGCCTATTGGTTTCTCATATTAGCCAAATAATGTCAATGCCGTCTTGTCAGCTCCTTACCAAAAGCGGTCTTACCATCATAGCGGTATTAATTAAAAAATGTAACATTAAACTTGGAACTGTAACCGAAATTATATAGAATGATTGATTCCTCCCTATTGAGTAAAAATAAGTTCTGCGATCGGTTGCAAACGATTCAACAAGCCCTCGTAGATCTCGTCCTACGGCTGACAGGCGATTTCATGCGCGCAAATACATTTTTAAATTATGTTTAATTTACCCTCCAATATTATTGGATGGTAAATATTATCATTGGATATGCCTCCTGCATTATATGGAGCACATTTGATCAGTCTACGTGCCAGAGTTGATTTAGTGACAGAAATTGTGACAGAAATACCTGCAGACTATGGGGTAAAGTGCAGTCATGCTTGTAGTCTCAATAAAGTTAATACTGTAGGCTATAAGTAAAGTGTTTATAATTATTTAGTAATCGAATACATTATATTGCGATCGGCAGGACCACAGTCGATTAGGCTTCTGGAAAACAATGCACATTTTAATAAAAAGCTAATGCAAATATCGTGGGCACAAGTTTCGGTAGGTTAAATTGCCTACACAGTGTCACTATAATTCACAAGCTGAAATGGAACTAAAATGCTTTGTTTTAAATGCTGTCAGAAACCTATATCTATATCGGAAACCGATCGCAGGAAAACCAACTTAATATTTCTGTAATTTCAGACCGCCTCTTTTCTACGGTCAGTTAGAGTAGGTCTACAAGATAACAACTCGCTATGTGAGGAGTCGTAATGTGCCACTATCCTCCATGTTACAAATTAAAATGGGAAAGATTATGAACAAAATAGTTTTTCAATGTGTCGCCTTTTCGGGACATATGTACCCAATGGCATTTGTTGTGCATTGACAAGCTTTCGCTGCGCATTAGATATATGCTACTCAATTAAATTGTGACCGTATTTTACAGTAACGCTAAATGCATATGCTATATCAAAAATCAGTCACAACGCCACATTGTATAGGAAGGATCACATGCACCCTTTGGGGAATGCGGTTTTGTTGAGTATCGTTCATTCTCCATCTGCAGTGCAGGCATACCTTCTAGCTATTGGATGCACGATTTGGAATTAGATATAAACGACAGCCAACAGGAGTGATCCACTGCGGACTGTTTTATATAAGACATAAGAACAATAGGTAGCTTATGCTCGCACACAGAGCAGTGTGAATTGTGACCCATGGACAAAATATAGCTTTTAGTGTTGAAGCTGTCACGGTGAAGCTGAGCGATTTGCCATTTTGTGAACATCTGAATATATGAGCAATGCCTTGCGGCTCTGAGTCTGAACTTCTGTGGTAACAACACTGCCCTCGTCTGATTGGGCTGTAGCCTATGTCCGACAGATATTTTCAGTACTCTCTTGAAAGGAGATGGGAGGTACTGAGGTGCACCGCGCAGATCATTTTAAACTCTCACACGCAGTGAGGTTCCCCTTGAGTGCGTGGGAACATCAGGGGCTGCACGATGTGCCAATATACGCGTGCGTTCAGGCGCATGCGGGCATCTTGAACATTTTTCTGCCTGTCCGAGCTGCAGCTGGAGGTTCCGTTTCGTCTGCGATTGGTTTAATTATTTTGGGTAGAAATGACGTACATGAAAAAACCTCGATAGATTTTTGAGGTATGTTTTGCCAAGCAACGATATTTGGAAAATACGGGATTATAATAATAATCACAGCCTCGGGTGCGCCTGCTGATATACCATTACACCCCAAACCTATTCTGATGAACAACCGACCGTAGAAGCAATGGTCAGGTGTGAATTTAAGCATAATTATGCATCATATATGTTCTTTTAATTTTCATTTAATTTCATTAATTTTGACAACAGCAACATGAGAGAGGTTCGTGAATCTTTCACCGTAAAGCAAGATAAATACAATAGCGTAATGTTGATAAAAACCCGACCAGTACGCTTCAGTAATGTCATAAATGTGTTATAATGGTAAAGCATGAGGTTTATAGATATGCTAGTATGTAGCCTATAGGGGAAAAAAATTAGGTTTGATTAAAGTGTACCCGATTTCGGAGGTATATGTAGCTAAGTGATCTCTCAAATTAATGTTATCTCTAAAATAATAAAAGCTACCACAGGTGTTGCAAAGGAAAATAAGAAATAAGTAAAAACGTGTGTATTTATTGTATTATAAAGATGACTTAATTAGTTGAGCTGGAGTTTTTGAGCTCCATGTCTGATCACATATCATTGTGTTATTGATAATATTGTGCCATATATGTAATTAATATCAATACAGATAATTCTGTCATTCTGTTAAGATAGAAATAATAGGATAGATATACGATATAGAATGTTGCCTAAAATAGACGTAATACATTTAGTTGTATATAATATTTATGTATTTATTAGAAATAATATATTAACCTATAATTTGTCAAAACGATTAAAATACCAAAGTGCACTCACCTGCACCCTCGTTGATTTTTAAAAAGGAGAAAATTAACGCTGAAAATAGCAGTAGATGCATTTTGGGTTTTCTTCAGCTCGTCCAAACGAAGGCAACACAATGAGATGTTTTTTGAATGTGATCACATTCTTACAGAGAGTCTTATAACTCCATCACCGTAAGACCGTAGGACTCACCAGGAAATAAACAATGGCCCCTCCCCTTCGGGCTATACCTCTGATAAATACCTTTACTGATAAGCACGTGGACAAATTTAGTCAATTTAACGAGTTTGTAGATTTATGATATCCTAATATATAAATATTTAAATTATGTTTAAAGGTACATTTTAAGGATAAAGAGTGTCAACTTAGAATATGAAAGCAGCCACGTAGTAAAACATTTTAGTGCAAACAAATGACACACTGCAGTTCTTATTTCATAATGGGTTCTGTGTAGCAGAATTAATTAGTATTAAAAATGTTTGCAAACAAACACACACTCACACACATAAAAAAACAAGCAAGCACACACACACACACACACACACACACCATGCAACTCTATCCCTACTCCTTGACCCACCATATTAGCAAGTTGATTTTTGATTGATCAAGGGAGTTTCAGCTTGTGACATGTGCATTTTCCTATAAACACCTTTAAATAGCAAGTACCCCACTGTGTTCTTTAAAGAAACATCAGCAAAATGGATCATATTGGACATGGCAGCTTTAGTGCAGAGCACCGCCCCTCTGCACTCCAGGGGCTGTTCTTTTTCAGGAAAGGGGTGCATGAGGCATGAACCAACCCCCCACCCCCAAACTCAATGCCTTTTGTGTTCAACTGTGAAGGCACTATGTGATAAAGCCTAAATCTCTGCCGTAAGACCAGCAACCTGGTTTCCTTTGGGCTGCTTTTCAACTCATAGTCTCCAGAGAAGCCGAGCTACGCCACCTACAGCGTTCCCTTCAATTGATTGCCTTTTTTTCCTCCTCAAGCCACAGTATCGGGTTCCATCTTTTTTTAAAAGCCTGATTGTCTGAGTCCTGAGGACCTGCAAACAAGCGCGCAAGCTGTTTGACTTGTAGCCATCTCCTCAATAGAGCCTCCATTAAGGCCACACTGACCTTATAACAAGCCAGTCTCAGACATGCTCTATTCCAGTAACTGTGGCCATTGAGCATTCTAGAATTATGCAACCTAACATGCTTATTTTGTCAGTAAATACACTCTGAAAGAGCCAATGGCAGTTTCTGCTGCCCTATTTAGTGCCTGCAACTTAAGAGTGACCTAAGAGTAATGTTATGTTCGGTGTAAATAGTGAACTCAGCTTATTTTATATCACCGGCTTCAGTATTATTGCAACAAAATGTGATGGATAATCAAACGTGAAGGTAGGGGGATCAGAACAAGTCACTCACGCAGTGAGGACCAATAAAGGGAATAACAAAATAAATGCAAAGAAAAAAAAGACAGGAAACTACTTCCTTGTGGCTAAACAGCCAAACGAAAATCAACCCACTAAAATAGGGCGAACTCGAATAACGAGTGAAGCACAAACTAAATTTCCCAAGCTCAATACTGGAGCCAAAACGGGAAACTTAGCAAAGAAAAAAACGACTTTGGCACATAAGTTCAGGCGGCTGGAAGAGTGTAAAACAAACTAAACAAACAAAAAAAACTGTCTCAGAAAGAACAGCAAAGAATAAAATAAATAGCACAGAACGCTAACAGGAGAAATAATACTTATACCTGAACTAAAAGCTAATAGCAAGTCTCCCATGAACATAAACAGCGTTTAATATCACAAGGTCGCTAGTACCTCGCTATACCTGGCTCAATACAATGTCGAATGACAAAAAAGCATCAGGGAAGTGGAAGCGAGGAACTTAAATACCCCGCAGGTAGAAGCACAGGTGAAAACAATGATGAGGGAAAGCAAACCCCAGAACGGAACGTGGAAAAAATCTGATAGATTCTCAATCGGGAAATAAGGACGAGAACCGCAACGGAAAAGAAAATAAAAACCCACGAACCATGCCACAAAACTGTTAGTTTCACTTTCCCTTGTACATAATTTTTTTGTGCAGATTCAGATTTGGCAGAGTTTATATGACCAGTGCAGATTAAATGTACTCTATAAGAGTAGAATGTGTTATATCAGAGTTGGTTCAACACTGTACATTTTACTCTGTACATACTCAGGGCATCAGTGTAAGAAACCTGAAAGCTATACAGAGGAACTTTCATCCTGTAACAGATTTTATTTTCACTGTCAATGTCTGTCTGTATTTATTTAATGCAGCAATACTGTAGAAAAGTGTCTAGCAATGCTACATTTATAAGGACATCTGCCTTTGCGTTCCTCTATAGAACAGCTAGATGTTTTGAGTTGAATGTACTGTTTTTATCCTCTCTTCAGTACTGAATGGATTTTTTACTAGACGTTCAGATAGTTATTAGAGGTCCAAGCATTGCAGGTGCTGGTACCATATTGTTTTTGTTAGGGGTTTAGCGTTAGGTTTAGGGGTATGATTATGATTATGGTTAAGGTTAGGGTACAGATCAGATTTAGGGTTAAAAATAGAGTTAATTCTAGGTTTATGGTTAGTGATTTGGTAATTCTAAAACATAAATATGCATAAATATGTTTAAAAACATTTTCTCTGATTTATGTTTTCATATTTTTGTCACATTAATAATATCTTATCAATGTACATGGGAAAGCAACAAATTTAGGATTTTTCCTTTTCCACTATCTCACATTTGTCTTTGTGACAAGCATACCGGGCCCACAGCCAATAAGATAAAAGTCTTTGAACCACACAGCTCTCGTATAAGCACGCATTCAGGATTTATTAATGCTGCAGGATGACATGTAATCATGTAAGACGAGGCTAATAATACAAACTGTCAACATGCTGATATTAATTTGGTGACAGGGCCATTCTTGAAGCACTTTGACTCAGTCTTATATTCTTATATTTTTATAATTGTCCAGAGAAGTGTATTTTTCATAAATATCTCAAAACAGGGTTTTTATTTATCATAGCTGATACTTAATTCGTCTGAATAGAAAAACCACCAATTTAAGATTTTTATTTTTTGCACTTTTTGGACATAAAAAGTGAAAATAGTGATAATATTGGTAGATAGAAAAGGTTTACTGTGTACATACTCAGGGCATCAGTGTAAGAAACTTGAGGAATTTTCATCCTGTAACAGATTTTATTTTGACGGCTTAATGAAGCAAATGTTGAAAAGCAATGCTACATTTATGAATACATTTGCTTTTGCATTCCTCTATAGAACAGCTAGATTTATTTTATTTGACTGTATTTGTTCAGTGCTGAATGGATGCTTGAGTAGATGTTCACCAGGCACTGGAGTACCCTCATGCTACATGGAGCAGAAGCAGCACAAGAGCACGCCCAGTGCTAACACAACTTTGTAGCTCTCCCTTCCCATCATCGGAAGAGGAAAACCACGTTATTGCTGACGAGGGAAACTGCTGCCCTCAAATAATACTCTGATCAGTGGCCAGGACATGAGCAGATGCGTTTCAAACTGTTACAAACCAAATGGCCTCCTAGCTTGCTGAGCACATCTACTGAGGACATTTGGAGTGAGACTAAAGAGACGAGCCATATCGGACTTTTTTTTTTTTTGGTGGTCTTTTTGGGTTGATCAAATGAGTGTCGCCAAGAATGAGTTGTTTAGAATGCCATCCATGGGTCAATTTTGTACCCTCTCATTTTATACACCACTGTGTTGTTGCAAGTTGTTTGGAAATGGGTGTATGTCAGAGCAGATGCGAGGTCTCTCTTTTCAATGGTCATGGAGTATAGTATGTTGATTTGAAATTCCATTTTTGTCATAATAATCACAGCTAATTAGCTTGTCTTAGTGTGTAGTCAAATGTGTTGGGTAGTGGATTGAATGAATATAGAAGGGCTTGACTTAAGTAGAACTGGCTCCAGGACTGACTGCATACAAGGGTGACACTAGCATATAAAAATTCATGACTGTTTATTTTTTTAGTTGAGTTTTTATTGGTTTTTGGCAGAAAAACAATGTGAACTGAAATAGGGGTGCGCATCATTGCCATTTTTGTTGCCCATAGAGGTGCTGTTTTGTTATGAAAACAGGGACATCTAGTGGACTCTTTAAAAAAAGGTAGGTTTTCGTCATTGGACAATTATATAGGGACTTGTCTTATATGGTGTGGCCTGGGGGCCCTCTACTGGACAAGGATGATTACGCTTTTAAAAGGGATTCTTTAATCGTTTCATTTAAAAATACATTCTATGAGGCGTTAATGGTTCGCTTGAACCAATTTTACGAAACAACCAATAAATAAACAATAGTAATGAAGTAGCCTCCAAACCAAGTCATTTTTAAATAGGTGATTTAAATTGGCAGATCACAAAACGAGTTCAGGCTGGAATATCCATTATCATAGTGTGGCTTAAATTCATGACCGTTTTCAACAGTTAATTACAAATGGGTTTAATCAAGTAAAATAGTTTAATCTTCAATGTGACACATTTTTCAGGCAAATTTATGAGGTAAATGTAACATAGAGATAAATAGTAAATAGTAAATAAAGACCATACCCACACAATGTTTTGAAATGTCTTTATTTAAGTTGCAGTAAGGTTGTGATGTAGCAGCATTATACTTTACGTCTAGTATGAGACAATTGTAGGATTGCGTTACAGTTACATGCACGTGCTGCACGATGGCAGTGAACGTAACATGGGAAACCAGGGTCTTATTACAGTCTGTCCATTGCTTCTTTCAGTTAATTTAATTCAATTAACGCGATTAAACAGCAACAAATATAGCTTTTCTTTCATTTTCAGCTATTTATTTTTTTATTTTCCATTGTTAAACGTAGAAGCGTTCCAACAATCACCATTTTTAAAGACGTAGGGAATTAATTATATTTCCACTAGATACAAATACAGGAGGAAATGCTTTAGTATTTCAGCACCTTGGCTAGCGTCATTCTGAGAACTCAATAACGCAACTCTTGGATTGAAAATAGGATTTTGGAAGCATTTGGGATAAGTTTCCAACCTGTTCTTTTAGTTTATATGCTATCAAAAATATGCTTTTAATAGGCTAATTATTAAATAGGAGAGCTGAGTTTATTTTTTAAAGAATTAAAAACATTTGTGCTTGAAAGACTTTCTCCTGTTCAAGGATGATCTCTGTCTGGCCAGCTAGTTATTAGAGGTTCAAGCATTGCAGGCGCTGGCACCATATTGTTTTTTTTGGGGAGTTTAGCGTTTGGGTTAGGGGTATGATTATGGTTAGGGCATAGACATCTCTGTTGCGGCGTTTGAGCGATTCTTCTCGGCGTTACGCAGTCTGAAGACCCTGATGCGCAAAAGCTGTGAGCTTTAATCATGCCTATTAGTTTTGGCGGTGATATTTAACTAGTGTTAGGTAGTGTTGGCAGTGAAATTTGAACGTCAGTCAGGTAGTATAGCCAAGTGAAGTCCAAGTTTCAACGGAGTGATTAAGCTAATCAAAAGGCTTTATAAATGCAGAAGTGATCTCAGTTGAAAAAATGGACCAGCAGAAAAGGTTGCCGAATTTGGATGCCGTTTAATGCAGTCGCTAAACCAAACCAATAGGCTATAGAACAGGAGAGACTGAATGGACTGACTATCCCGTGAGCTGAACTTGGTGATTGTCCGATTTTGCAGAACGCATGACTGAGGTGGGTGAGGGTGTGTTTAGTACATCTTTTTGATTTTGAAAACTGCTTATATGGATAAAAAATGGGTGGTAGTTTTGTTACATTTTTATGATGCCCACATTATAGAAATCTTGGTTAAACGCGTTTTTCGTCATGTTGGTGTCGTAAGATATTAGGGGATATTGACCCCTGTAGCTTTTGAGTGGTTGAGGAGAGCGAACGTGTCTTATGTAGTAACATGGGGTTTTTTACAAGATGATTATTAGTTAAGTTAGTATGGTTAAACGTTGTGTAGTTTTTGGCTGTAGCAATACCAGTACAGTCGGGAAATCTGTAGCCTACAGTAATACCCATATACAGTGGGGACGGAAAGTATTCGGTCAGTGACACAACTTTTGTTGTTTTGGCTCTATACACCAGCACATTGGATTTTAAATGGAATAGTGACTATGAGGTTAAAGTGCACACTTTCAGCTTTAATTTGAGAGTTTTTACATATCGGGTGAACCGTGTAGAAATTGTAGCCCTTTTTATACATAGTCCCCCCCCCCCATTTTTAGGGGACGAAAAGTAATTGGACAAATTCACATAAACTTAAATAAAGTTTTCATATTTCATATTTGGCTGCATATCTTTTGCATGTAATGGGTTCCGGATGTCTGTGACCCAAAAACATCAAAAGACTCTTGATATCTTATTTTCTGGTGGTCTTACGATCTCTGGATGGATCTCTATGGGAATTGGTGGGTGGGGTCTAGATTAAACTGTAAATTACACTGGAACAGTATGGATCACATGGTTGGCTAAATGACTAAGTCATCAAGGGTCTGAGGTATCAAACGAGCTTCAAACCATCACTCTGCTGCCAGATATGCACTAGATATGGATGGATCACTTTACGGGTTGTTTCTCCTGACTCATTTTTCTATTGAACAATATGGAAAGATTTGTCAGCAGAAACAAATTTTAAAGTCATCCATCCATATCTACTGAATATCTGGCAGCAGAGTAATGGTTTGAGGCTTTTTTGATACCTCAAACCCTTGTTGACTAACAGTCATTTAGCCAACCATGTGATCCATACTGTTCCAGTGTAATTTACAGCTTAATCTAGACCCCACCCACCAATTTCCATAGAGATCCATTCAAATGCAGAGAGGTTATAGTATCGCTTGTAAGAGTACTAGATTTACAAAATAACAAGAGTCTTTTGATGCTGTTGCGTAACAGACATCAGAAAGTCAGGGCATGCAAAAGATATGCAACCAAATATTAAATATTTTATGATTTTATTTAAGTTTATATAAATTTGTCCGATTACTTTCCATCCCCTAAAATGGGGGAGACTATGTATTAAAATGGCTACAATTGCTACACGGTTCACCTGACATGGATGTAAAAGCCCTCAAAATAGAGCTTCAAGTGTGCATTTTAACCTCATAGTCACTATTCCATTTCAAATCCAATGTTTTGGAGTACAGAGCCAAAACAACAAAAATTGTGTCACTTTCTGTCCCAGCCGTATATAGGCTAATTTAACATTTTTTATACTGAAATATTCATGGAAAAACACACCCCTTGGTGTTATTTTTTTCTTCAAAACTCAATAGAATTCACTGTTTTAAAAGCTTTTCTGCAAAGAAAATAATCTCACAGGGGGTAGCTGTTCACCCTCCCTGGGTTCAGATTAGATTTAGGATTAAAAATAGAGTTAATGCTTGGGTTATGGTTAGTGATAGGGTAATTTTTGAATACATCATAAATATGTTTTAAAAACATTTTTTTCCGATTTATGTCTTCATATTTATGTCACATTAAATAGCTCATCAATTTATATGAAAAAACATCAAATTTAGGATTCTTCCTTTTTCACTTTCTCACATTTGTCTTTGTGACAAGCATGCTGGGCCCACAGCCAAGAAGAAAACCGTCTTTGAACTACAAAGCTCTTGTATGAACATGCATTCAGGATTTATTAATATGCATACAAACCTTCAATCATGTAAGACTGGGCTAATAATACAAACTGTCAACATGCTGACCTTACTTTAGTGACAGAGCCATCTTTGAAGCACTTTGTCTCATAGTCTTATATTCTTATATTGTTGTAATTGTCCAGAGAAGTAATTTTTCATAAATATCTCAAAACACGGTTTTTATTTATTTCATCAAACATAGCTGATTCTTGATCCGTCTGAATGAAAAAAAAGTGACAATCGTGATAATACTGGTAGGTAGAGAAGGTTTGAAACAATCTGCCCAGTGATGAGTACATGCTGTTTGAAATACAGTAGACCAACGTAGCTACAGAACTGTATAGCAGTGAGATATAAAACATGGAGTACTGGAAATCCCTGATAGTGTAGAGAGCTGGAGTTTGGCTTGGTGGTGCTCATTTGAATTCCCTGTCCCACATATTTTTTTGTTAATTATAGTTATATGTTTCTCTTTTTAAGTTAAGTATTTTTTTCATCAGAAATGTTTTCAAACACATGTTTTTGAATTTATTTAATGATAATAATAATGCCTGGCATTTATATAGCACCTTTCTCACACATGGTGAGGGGGAAACTCACCTCAACCACCACCAATGTAAAGCACTCACCTGGGTGATGCACAGCAGCCATTTTGCACCAGAATTCTCACCACACATCAGTTGAGGTGGAGAGGGAGAAAACAATTTTTTGCCAATTAAATCAGGGGATGATTAGGTAGCAGATTGAAAGAGCCAGGTTGGGAATTTAGCCAGGACTCTAGGGAAACCCCCTTGGTGGGATCATGGGATCCCACTTCCAGTAGCAACTTAGTTTTTTCAGGAGGTCTCCCATCCAAGTATTAAGCAAGCCCACACCTGCTTAGCTTCAGCCATTGAGCAGGAGCAGATTACATAGTGGTATGGCTGCTGACAATTTCAACATGTTTGTCAAACAAAGGTGATTTTTCAACCGTCTGAATGTAAAAAGCACACATTTAGGATGTTTCCTTTTTTTTGGTGCTTTTTAGACTTGTGAAATGTACTCTTTTACCATTGCAATATATGTTTCATCATACATGTTTTTGAAAAACTTTAATACATTTTATCATTTTTCTGATGCTAGGGTCATGGTTAGGGTTTTGATTAGGGTTAGGTAGGTTAGTGATAAATCTTCTCTTCCAAGGTTGCCCCCTGTGAGACTTTTGAGGTAGAAAATTTGCCAATTCAGTTTGCTGTTGCCTTATTTGGAAGAATTTGGTCGTTATTGTGACGTTATTCGTGTTGGTGTCAGTTGTGTATATTTAGTCCTTCTGGGAATCTTGTGTTTAATTTGCTAATACAGTGTTTTTCTGCCCTGCATCTGTCTCTTGCTGTCCAATTCGTGTTTGTTTGTAGGACCGATATTTCTAATGCTCTATGGTTCAGGAAGTCAGCTATGTGCATGGGGGTCCCAATGGTTTTTATGTTGAATATGTGTTGTGCCACTCCAGTCCGAATTCTGTGCCTGTCTTTCTCACATACTTTGTTACAGAGTTTGCACTGTATGACATACAGTATATGCATTTGCTGCTATTAAGTTTTACATTTTGCTGAAATAGTTATATTGTGTTTGTTTCCATATGTTATATTATTGCTGTTTTTTTAAAAATACCAGGCCTTTTTTTAGGTGCAGTGATGATAGGCGGGAGTTTTTTTAATTTATTTTTTTACAAAGCAGGCCTTTGCCAAAGCAGCAAGTTTTTTTTCTTTTTCATTTCTCTGAGAAAACTGGACCGTTAACCGAAAGTCAGCTTATGACAGTTACTGACAGCACAACCTAAGCAGTATAAATAAATAATACTATGTTATATTTAAGGCATCTACATCTATTACATTCTACTGGTGTATGAGATGACCTGGCCTGATTCCACCACTGCTTAGGTTGTGCTGTCTGTGACTGAAACAGAGATGAGGTGAAATATACAACTGCCTAAATTGATAGTTCACACACGCAGTTACAAGTTTCACCATGGCAGTAATGTCTTAAACAATGAAAATGCTGCATTTGGCTAAACAATATTTATTTATTGTCAATAATGTAATCCTCTGTACCATAATTAGAATTTTTAATGCTTACTGATGCTAACTATACCATAGTTATCGAGTAATTTCACAGAGGTGATTCTATTGTTTTTTCTGTAAAGTAAAAGGTATTATGTCATCAAGTGTGTTCCAAATTGAATTAAATTTAAGTTTACTTGCATACTATGAAGTATGTTCTAGCTTGTATACTTTGGAGATCGTACTGTAGTATGCAAATACGCAGAACGCAAGTATGCATAATGGAACACAGCCTATGTGTTGGTTATGGGTGGTTTAACTGTGCTAGGACTATAGTGTGTCTTACATATGTGTATGAGCTGTTTGAAGTCATCTTAGCTATGTGTCCATATCACCCAAATATGATCAAATATCTAAAATAGTGGGTGGGTTGTTTTGGGCATATTCGTAGAGCCGTCTCCTCCCAGTCTGCCATGTAGATATTTGCATATCTTGACCCTTTTGCTGTATTTTGCCCTAGTACTCCTGTTCTATCCAAGGCTGAGTAAAGTAACAACTGGTATTATATAAAGGCTACCTTAGACTACAAACTGAGGGAAAAAAGTTTGGGGACAAACAACGTCTTGGGGGTAAAAATTTTTTTTTTTAAACAGGGCAGTAACGGAGGGATGCAAAATGAACGCCTGTCTTTTACACTTTTTTCAGACATGCATATCATATGGTTCCTGAGTTCCTGGTTATACTACATCGATACGCATCCCAATAAGCTTTCTTTTGGAATGTTTCCCCTCTCTAAGTATGAAATGAATGTTTAAAAAATTTTAAAACAATGTTTTTTGGTAACGGAGGGACAGGCCGAAATGAGAATCGAGACATTTTTTAATACCTTGTCAAAAACATTCTGTGACTTTTTATCCTAAACCATTCACTCTAATGAGATGCCTATTCATATCATCATTATAAAAATGCTATTTATTTATACTTTATAAAAATAGTTGCTCAGTTGTTATAGGATAGAAATAGAGGGAAAGTGCATCTGTTCAAGTTCGTCAACCCCAATGGATTCAAAAGCCCATTTCTAGTAGAGATAATTCAATACTTTTTTTGTTCTGTACACCTTGGAATGATCAGGCAGATAGGAAGTCATTTCATAATGTTTAAATTTTTGCTACTGATGTTAACCTCCCTTTGGCCTGGCCCCATGGTGCGAATAGTGTGTACTCTTCTGTTTGTGCTCCGTTAAAGAAGACTGCTAGCTTCAGTCTTCTGTGATATTCAGTTATTTCTCCTTTCAGATGACAGGTCTTTGTCCAGAAGGCCTTGTTTGCTCTTATGTTCTTATTCCCCTCCCAGCGTATCGTGCTTTGGTTTATATATTAAATGTTGCATCCAGTGTACAGGATTCTGATTGTTCCATTGAATGCTGTCCTATAGAAATGCTCCTTTAGTATTTCGGATGTGGTACATTTTGCTCTTGATATGTAATCGCCTTAGTTGGACTTCTGGTATGCTTCCGGGTGGTGCGAGAAGTTGGTCGGGGCATCCTGAGCATGTCTGGAGCTGTTTGATGGTGGTCGTTTTTTGGGTGCTGGTCCTTGTTGTTTATCCCAAAGGACAGGATGACTCTCTTTACTTTGGGGTCCATCGCTATGTTCTCCAGGAGGGCTGCAGCATGGTAAACTGTTGCTCCTGGGGAGTTGTTTGCTGATGCAAGTGTTTTGATTCTGGAAAGATTGCAGTCACCCAGGATGCCGTATTGAATGCTATTGCTGGTTCTCAGATGTCTGGTGGGTTTGTGAATGTTCCCCTTTATGGTCCCTGTAGTGTGAGGGTTAGGTTTGGGGTTAGGAGTAGGATTAATGTTAGTGGTGGGGTTACGCTTAGGGTTGAGATAAAAATGCTTTTAAATCAATTTATTTGTTCATATATGTTGCATCTCCGTCATCCATAGAAATGATAAAATAGCAAATTAGGAATTATTTTTTTCAGTTTTTGGACATAAGACTATTCTTATGTATTTTGCTTATTTTCTGGTAAAATGTTTTTTTCATTATAAATATCAGAAAACTATTTTCAGTCAATTTGTTCCTCACATTCTATAAACATTTCACCACCTCCATCCAATTAAAAGATTTTTAAAAACAAAAAAAAAAAGATAGAAATCCTAAAATCGAACATTAGTATTTTAGCATTTTATTAGTCCACTTTCAGAATATAACACTGTAGTCATATCTATTTTTAAAGTTAAATAAATCATAAAATAAATGTCTAATAATGCTTTTCAATCAACTTATGTATTGATACTCATTAAATGTATCCCCTTCTCAATCCAGAGAAAATGATAAAACCACAAATTTTGGATTTTTATTTTTTCCATTTTTTTTCAAGTCTAGTCTTATGGGATTTGTTGGTTTTCTGGAAAACCATGTATTTTTATGTACAAATAATTTTTAAAAATGGTTTCTTCAGATATATTAAATGTATCAACTTATTTGTTGATATTTATTAAATATATCTCCTCCATGGATATAAAACTATATAGTCTTACGTATTTTGACAATTTTTTGAAAAAAAAGTGTTTTTTGACATAAGTCTATAGTCTTTTGGATTTTGTTGGTTTTCTGGAAAACCATGTATTTTTATGTACAAATACATTTTTTAAATGGTTTCTTCAGATATATTAAAGGTATCTCAACTTATTTGTTGATATTTATTAAATATATTTCCTCCATGGATATAAGACGAGAGTCTTGCGTATTTTGACGATCTTTTGAAAAAAAAGTGTTTTTTGACATAAGTCTATAGTCTTATAGTTTTTGTTGGTTTCTAGAAAACCATGTATTTTTATGTACAAATATATTTTTTAAATGGTTTCTTCAGATATATTAAATGTATCTAAACTTATTTGTTGATATTTATTAATTATATCTCCTCCATGGATATAAAACTATTGTCTTATGTATTTTGACGATCTTTTGAAAAAAAAGTGTTTTTAAGTCTATAGTCTTACAGATTTTGTTGGTTTTCTGAAAACCATGTATTTTTATTTACAAATATATATTTTAAATGGTTTCTTCAGATATATTTAATGTATCTCAACTTATTTGTTGATATTTATTAATTATATCTCCACCATGGATATAAGACTATAGTCTTACGTATTTTGACGATCTTTTGAAAAAAAAAGTGTTTTTTGACATAAGTCTATAGTCTTATGGATTTTGTTGGTTTTCTGAAAACCATGTATTTTTATTTACAAATATATATTTTAAATGGTTTCTTCAGATATATAAAAGGTATCTAAACTTATTTGTTGATATTTATTCAATATATTTCCTCCATGGATATAAGACTATAGTCTTACGTATTTTGATGATCTTTTGGAAAAAAAAGTGTTTTTAAGTCTATAGTCTTATAGATTTTGTTGGTTTTCTGAACAACCATGTATTTTTTCGTACAAATACATTTTTTAAATGGTTTCTTCAGATATATTAAATGTATTTAAACTTATTTGATGATATTTATGAAATATATTTTCTCTATGGATATAAGACTATAGTCTTATGTATTTTGACGATCTTTTGGAAAAAAAAGTGTTTTTGAACATAAGTCTATAGTCTTATAGTTTTTGTTGGTTTCTAGAAAACCATGTATTTTTATGTACAAATATATTTTTTAAATGGTTTCTTCAGATATATTAAATGTATCTAAACTTATTTGTTGATATTTATTAAATATATATTTTCCATGGATATAAGACTATAGTCTTACGTATTTTGACGATCTTTTGAAAAAAGTGTATTTTGACATAAGTCTATAGTCTTTTGGATTTTGTTGGTTTTCTGAACAACCATGTATTTTTATGTACAAATACATTTTTTAAATGGTTTCTTCAGATATATTAAATGTATCTCAACTTATTTGTTGATATTTATTAATTATATCTCCTCCATGGATATAAGACTATAGTCTTACGTATTTTGACAATCTTTTGAAAAAAAAGTGTTTTTTGACATAAGTCTATAGTCTTTTGGATTTTGTTGGTTTTCTGGAAAACCATGTATTTTTATGTACAAATATATTTTTTAAATGGTTTCTTCAGATATATTAAATGTATCTAAATTTATTTGTTGATATTTATGAATTATATCTCCTCCATGGATATAAGACTATAGTCTTACGTATTTTGATGATCTTTTGAAAAAAAAAGTGTTTTTTGACATAAGTCTACAGTCTTATGGATTTTGTTGGTTTTCTGATCAACCATGTATTTTTATGTACAAATACATTTTTAAAATGGTTTCTTCAGATATATTAAAGGTATCTCAACTTATTTGTTGATATTTATTAATTATATCTCCTCCATGGATATAAGACTATAGTCTTACTTATTTTGATGATCTTTTGAAAAAAAAGTGTTTTTTGACATAAGTCTATAGTCTTTTGGATTTTGTTGGTTTTCTGGAAAACCATGTATTTTTATGTACAAATATATATTTTAAATGGTTTCTTCAGATATATTAAAGGTATCAAATTATTTGTTGATATTTATTAATTATATCTCCTCCATGGATATAGTCTTATATCCATGGAGGAGATATAATGAATAAATATCAACAAATAAGTTTAGATACATTTAATATATCTGAAGAAACCATCTAAACTTATTTGTTGATATTTATTAATTATATCTCCTCCATGGATATAAGACTATATTCTTACTTATTTTGATGATCTTTTGAAAAAAAAGTGTTTTTTGACATAAGACTATTGGGCGTGTCCGATTTACGTCATATCTGCGTCGGCCTGCATCGGAAACTGTCCGAGATGGACGAAAAGTCGGTGCTGCGTGAACTAAGGCGGAAATGACAACATAAGTTTAAGCAGGCGCCTTTCCAGGCGCCTTAGCAGCGGTGCAGTTGCTCTCGGGCGCCTTCAACAACATCGCCGCGCCTTCAAACTAACCAACGACAGAATTAGTTAGAGAGCGAGGAGAGAGTGGTGTTTCCTCATGACAAACACGGATAATTTCACAATATCGCCACCTATCTCGGCGTATTGATTCTACTCTCAAAAAAAATCTAAATGAAATGTACCCCTCCCTAATAGTGTTCAAACACAGGTAGGCTATAAGAGTTATTTAGTCAATCTTACAATGTAACAGCAGTAGTCTATTTCCCCCCTCTTTCTGGTCTCTTATCTAATTTCACAATTAATATTTATTTTGTTGTTTTTCTTATTGCTCTTATTTAAAAAAATATATTATTTAATACGATCCTTTTTTTGTACTTCAATTAATGCGATTTTGTTTCATAATGTGAGGATCTAGTATAAGCCCAACCTATCGAACACATTTCTGTACATTACTTTTGTGTACTTGAATTAATTTTTTATTCATATAAATAATACATAAATAAATAAATATGCGTTTTGGGAGTTTGGGATTGTAGCACATACGGTCACTACTGTGGTTATTATATACTGTACCTTACATGTACTTTCTTGAGATTACCAATATGGATGTGAAAAGTACAATATTGGTAATGTTACACTAACAAATGACAATTCTCATTCTTGACTGCTTCTGTAATCCAACTGTAGGCCTACCTCTAACTTTATAAAATATGTTGTCTGAACCTAGAAGTGTCAAGAAATAACCAAAAACAAAAAGGCCTGGCCAAATATAGGTAACTTAATGTTTTGTTCAATAATGTAACTATATTGGATTAACATATTTTATATAAAATTAAAGATGCAACTTTGTTATGAGTGTTTTGTATTTTGCATTTGTATAACAGCTGGTTTAAGAGTAAAATCCTAATTGGACTGTTGTCCAAAAAATTGTCCTCTTCAGAACATTTGGTGTGAGCATATAGAACATTAAGGTAGGACCACCAAATGATAACACATTCATTTTTGTCAAAGTATTTGGGAAGTTACCTAATTTATATTTTTCTTCACCATCCTTGTTATCAGTAAGACAACTCATTCGGATCTGAAGGGATGTTCTGCTGATGTTCTTCTGTTGAGAAGTGGAGTTTTCCCTATCTCCAGATGGGACAGTGTATAGGCAGACCTCTGCCTGTCACATTCCAGCAGAGGGGACCACATACAAATAAGCCAATTCCATAATAACATGAAGGGAAGGACGAATTAAACAATATTATGTAACACATCCTGGTGCTACTGTGCTGTACATCCACTTTGCAAATTGTTGAAAGATTAATGATTGAGATTAAAGATCTAACACTGTTATTATGGCTATGGGTTCATTAGATGTGGGTGTTCTGGTCTCCAAAACAAAACCGATAAATTATACTAGCAATTAAGACCACATTTTCAGAATATTTATTTCACACAATATGGTGACATTCACAAAAGGTAAATAAACTGTAGGACTATTCCCCTCCACCACCATTCAAGCCACAACGACACCGGGTTCTTTCTGTCATTTTGTATGTTTATTGTCAAATCAGAAATATGAACAATGATTGGTGACAGGTAAAAGGAAGACAACATGTTGATATTGGAATACATCTTATGCAAATACAATTCTATTTATCCATACGTTACCATAACTGGCAAGGAAAATGTCATCTTTCTTGACATTGTTCCCTCAAAACACATAACAACTCCCAGTATCCCAATGTCCCTATATGTACTATATTAGTTATTCATTCATATAAACTCAATTTATCTTGTTAAAGACATTGAATGGCATTCAATTCAATACGTTCATTGTCAGGGTCCAAAGGGACCACGTGCTGTCATGTAATTTGAATAAATCATGAACACTGACATTATGAGTAGCTGAATCACCTCATTTTCCCCTATGTTTTGGCTCTGTACTCCAGCACTTTTGATGTGAAATGATACAACAACTGTGAGGCTAAAGTACAGACTGTAACCTTTAATTTGAGGGCATTCTCATCCATCTTGTAACTGAAGAAGGCTGGAGTACAGGCCTGGCATAGCATCACCAGTGAAGATACCCAGCATCTGATGATTTCTACAGCTCGCAGACTTCAGGCAGTCCTTGCATGCAAAGGACATGCAACCACCAAGTATTATTCTTTCATAGCAACATAATTAATGATTAGGATTAATACACTTTCCCCTTATGTCACAAGGAATATATTCAATGCATTAACTGTACAACTCTAAAAAAAAAAGTCCCATGAAAGAGACATTTCTCATTTATATTGGTACAGATATTCTGCAATAAAATATGCTTTAGAACCACTACTCAAAGGTCTATGAAAACATGCATGTAAGTTATGATACTTAACATAGCTACATAGAGTCTCACATTACAATGTATGACTACGATGGCTACGATGTCTTCTGGGTTTAGATGAACTAAAATGACATGTCTACCATGTTTGCAAGTCTAAACAGAGATGACAGGTGTAGTTTAGGCCATCTCATGAATTGACAGACAAGAAACAGCTGAATATGAGCAATAGAACATAAGCAGCCTAATGTTTACAGGTATGTTACCATAACAGATGACAGTTTAGCTAAATAATTTAGTTATTCGACAATGAAAGGGCACCCAGCGCTTTAATTCCAATGGAAATGATACGTATTTATTCAAGAACTTTAACTGGAGTTTCACTGTGGCACAATTCAGGGTGATAGCCAAAGTCGCGTAGCAAAATATAAATATTGACTACCCGAACAATACAAGTCATGAAATAATGTAAGGCAGTATTAAAACAACCTTCATTCGTTCTCCTCCATTTCTTCAAGATTTTGAAGTAAAAAGGACATCTGTGTCGCCTCCAAGTCCTCCGCAACCACAAACAACACGGCTAACTCCTCCATGTTGTTTTTCTCCCAGCCGGTTTCAGAAAAGTCCGAAACTGTCCCAGTTGGATCTGCTCAGGCGATTTTCATTTCTGCCTGAGGCAGGTAAGCCAACTGCTCACCGATGTCTACTCGAACACGCCCATTGTCTTTTGGATTTTGTTGGTTTTCTGGAAAACCATGTATTTTTATTTACAAATATATTTTTTAAATGGTTTCTTCAGATATATGAAATGTATCTGAACTTATTTGTTGATATTTATTCATTATATCTCCTCCATGGATATAAGACTATAGTCTTACGTATTTTGATGATCTTTTGAAAAAAAAGTGTTTATTGTCTTTTGGATTTTGTTGGTTTTCTGGAAAACCATGTATTTTTATGTACAAATACATTTTTTAAATGGTTTCTTCAGATATATTAAATGTATCTAAATTTATTTGTTGATATTTATGAATTATATCTCCTCCATGGATATAAGACTATAGTCTTACGTATTTTGACGATCTTTTGAAAAAAAAAGGGTTTTTTGACATAAGTCTATAGTCTTATGGATTTTGTTGGTTTTCTGAACAACCATGTATTTTTATGTACAAATACATTTTTTAAATGGTTTCTTCAGATATATTAAAGGTATCTCAACTTATTTGTTGATATTTATTAAATATATATTTTCCATGGACATAAGACTATAGTCTTATGTACTTTGGCCATTTTTTGAAAAAAAAGTGTTTTTTGACATAAGTCTATAGTCTTTTGGATTTTGTTGGTTTTCTGGAAAACCATGTATTTTTATGTACAAATACATTTTTTAAATGGTTTCTTCAGATATATTAAATATATCTCAACTTATTTGTTGATATTTATTCATTATATCTCCTCCATGGATATAAGACTATAGTCTTACGTATTTTGATGATCTTTTGAAAAAAAAGTGTTTTTTGACATAAGTCTATTGTCTTTTGGATTTTGTTGGTTTTCTGGAAAACCATGTATTTTTATGTACAAATAAATTTTTAAAATGGTTTCGTCAGATATATTAAAGGTATCTCAACTTATTTGTTGATATTTATTTAATATATATGTAATAAATTCCATGGATATAAGACTATTGATATTTATTTTAAAAATTTCCTCCATGGATATAAGACTATAGTCTTACGTATTTTGATGATCTTTTGAAAAAAAAGTGTTTTTTGACATAAGTCTATAGTCTTATAGTTTTTGTTGGTTTCTAGAAAACCATGTATTTTTATGTACAAATATATTTTTTAAATGGTTTCTTCAGATATATTAAAGGTATCAACTTTTTTGTTGATATTTATAAAATATATATTTTCCATGGACATAAGACTATAGTCTTACGTACTTTGACCATTTTTTGAAAAAAAAGTGTTTTTTGACATAAGACTATTGTCTTTTGGATTTTGTTGGTTTTCTGGAAAACCATGCATTTGTATGTACAAATACATTTTTTAAATGGTTTCTTCAGATATATTAATGGTATCAACTTATTTGTTGATATTTATTAAATATATATTTTCCATGGACATAAGACTATAGTCTTACGTATTTTGATGATCTTTTGAAAAAAAAGTGTTTTTTGACATAAGTCTATAGTCTTTTGGATTTTGTTGGTTTTCTGGAAAACCATGTATTTTTATGTACAAATACATTTTTTAAATGGTTTCTTCAGATATATTAAAGGTATCTCAACTTATTTTTTGATATTTATTTAATATATATTTAATAAATTCCATGGATATAAGACTATTAATATTTATTAAATAAATTTCCTCCATGGATATAAGACTATAGTCTTACGTATTTTAACGATCTTTTGAAAAAAAAAAAGTGTTTTTTTCGACATAATATAGTCTTATGGATTTTGTTGGTTTCTCGAAAACCATGTATTTTTATTTACAAATATATTTATCTCTGGCCAGAGATATTCACTCCTATTTTATTGATTTGATAAATATCTATTAAACTATTTTATACAATTCCTATATTTAAGCATTTTTAATGTACGTAAAAAAACTGTCATTTTTTATGCGAGTTAGAACATATAATACATTTTACAATAAAATACACCTCTTGAGCACGGAAACGCAAGACAAGACCAGAAACAATGGATTCATCATGGAGTCAACATAGAAAACTCAAAAATGTGTTTAAATTTCACTTTAAAATGTTTAGAAAAAGTAACTTTTATTTATGTTCCTATGAACATAATGAACATAAAGACGACAAGAAGGCAAAACCAACAACAGCAAAATATATGTAAGCTACTTTGTGAAAAATTTTCTTTTGTGTAATGTTTTTTTTTTGTTATTTAGAAGGAAAAACTTTCTTTGAAAATTCCCCCAAACGGGAGATTTTTGGGTCTTTTTAACTCCTCAAATGGGGGACTTTACGATCTGGCGTCCCTGGGTTTTCTTTTTGGGTAGGCCAGGTTTGCCTTCCAAATCTACCCAGAGTTAGGCATCTGGCAACCCTGAAAAGAAAGTACACAGATACATACACAGACAGTATGTATTTTATTTTATGTAGCAAGAAGGCCAATGCCACTGTGTACCTGGTTGACTCCTTTTTAGGGGACAATGTGTAACCAAAAGTAAACATATTTCTAAGAAATTCTTAATTTTATAAATAAGGATATTCCCTACTTTGCTTATTTATTTAAACAAAATGACTTACTCTAGAAATAACATCTTTAAAAGTTGTTTAAAAAGATGCCCATTTTAGAATAAAATAAATAAATAATTTTGTTTATGTAAATGTGCAAAAAAGGGAATATCCTTGTTTTTTTAAATAAAGAATTTCTCAAAAATATGCCTATATACTTTTGATTACACATTTAATGTGTCCCCTAAAAAGAAGCAAACCAGGAGTACAGTAGAATTTGCCTTGTTGCTGCATATATAAAATGCCATACTGTTGCCTTCATGGTTTGCGATAATACATAAAATGCATTGTGGGTAATCAGAATGGATTAATCGGAACATATACATTAGGTACCCAGAAATAACATAAGCCCTGTATTTGCTGATTTGTTTGATCTTGTTTATGACTCTTTAGTTACTTATTTTTTTAATTTGTTTTGAAACAGACATACTTACAAAGCATGGCATACATGGCATATTGATATATGTATATACAGGTGCAGCTCAAAAAATTATAATATCGTGAAAAAGTTCTATATTTTTTGTCACTCATTTGAGAAAGTGAAACTCATATATTATATAGATTCATTACACATAGAGTGAAATATTTCAAGCCTTTATTTCTTGTAATTTTGATGATTATGGCTTACAGCTAATGAAACCCAAAATTCAGTGTCTCAAAAAATTTGAATATTTTGCTTTAACATATTTTTAAAGTATCATATTTAATATTTGGTCGCATATCCTTTGCATGCTGTTACTTCCTGAAGTCTGTGACCAATCAACATCAAAAGACTCTCGATATCTTATTTTCAGGTACTGTTACAAGCGATACTATAACCTCTCTGCATTTGAACTGATCTCTATGGGAATTGGGGGGTGAGACTAGATTCAGCTGTAAATTACACTGGTACAGTATGAAACACATGGCTGGCTAAATGGCTGTACGTCATCAAGGGTCTGAGGTATCAAACGAGCCCCAAACCATCACTCTGTTGCCAGATATGGATTAGATGTGGATGGATCACTGCAAGGGTTATTTCTTCTGACTCATTTTCTTATAGAACTCTATGGGGAAAAAGGTCAGGAGAAACAACCCTTAAAAGGATCCATCCACATCTACTCCATATCTGGCAACAGAATGATGGTTTGGGGCTCGTTTGATACCTTAGACCCTTGATGACGTACAGCCATTTCGCCAGTCGTGTTCCATACTGTACCAGCGTAATTTACAGCTGAATCTAGTCTTACCCCCCAATTCTCATAGAGATCAGTTCAAATGCAGAGAGGTTATAGTATCGCTTGTAACAGTACCTGAAAATAAGAAATTGAGAGTCTTTTGATGTTGATTGGTCACAGACTTCAGGAAGTAACAGCATGCAAAGGATATGCGACCAAATATTAAATATGATACTTAAAAAATATGTTAAAGCAAAATATTCTAATTTTCTGAGACACTGAATTTTGGGTTTCATTAGCTGTAAGCCATAATCATCAAAATTACAAGAAATAAAGGCTTGAAATATTTCACACTATGTGTAATGAATCTATATAATCTATGAGTTTCACTTTCTGAAATGAGTGACAAAAAATATTGAACTTTTTCACGATATTATAATTTTTTGAGCTGCACCTGTGTATATATATATATATATATATATTTATATACCCAAATATACCATGAGCCACTGCAACACAGCCACCTGCGAACATGCCTTAATTCTCAATTCTTTATTTTTATACAGTACCAAGATTAGAGGACACTGGGGGGGGGGGGGGTTCCTCAACCATGTGAAGTATGAGAACATTCAGACAAAAACATTATATTAGAATGTTGTATCAACTTCAATTTTTAAACTGCAACAAATGTTGCCATATTGTATACAGATTAGATCTAATGTTCAGTTGATTATTTTTTTTTGTATATAGTTGTGCCACTTTAGCACAACTGTACATGAGTACTATAATATTTTTTTCTGTTTAAAAATTATGTATGGCTGTAAACATGTTTAATTATGTCAACAAGCATAACTCCACTAATCATTTAATACATTTGCATTCTCACTCAAAAGAAGAATGAGCTTGTTCTTGATCAAGATTTTATGACAAGCCTGCACACCAGTAAATGTAGAGGCTTTGTGGCAAGGCCCCTTCATTACAACATTATTCAAAGTTGTATATTTGCCATCTTATGATAACGCTTTGAAATGTCTCTGGACAATTGTTATGGAATGCAGGATAATACCATAGATCGTAGAAAAGGATAAGACACAAAGGGTTTCATTTTCTATGATGTCATAAAACAAGAGGGCACTCTCCCCTCCCTCCCAAGTTGACTTCAAATTCTTTAGCAGACACTCGTACACAGCTAGATATTTACTGAAACATTTCAAGCTAAGCACCTTGCACAAGGGTACAACAGCAGTGTTCTACCTGGGAATCAAACCTGCAAGCTTTGGGTCACAAGCTGTTACACAAGTTGCCTCGCCATCACACTATAGCAATCCAGGGGATTTGTTTTGTAATTATTCATTGTGATATGGAAGCAAAAACACGATAGTTTTTTATGTTTATGTCGATTTTTAATAAAAAAATTTTTTTTCCATGCTACAAAAAATAAGGTGTCGGCATGGATGATATATGACAAATATGTAGATATCCCAAAATACAACATTACGCTTTTTCCTCCTTTGAAAATACATACATTTTGGCAAACTAATATCCATACCTGAAAAATGCAAATATTAAAATTGATTTCAATAAATAAAATGTCTAACATCATAACTATGGCATGTGGCATGGCAGTAAAGAGTATATTCTGCATAGAGAACAGAGATAGGAGACCTCACTGTGGACAAGTCAAAGGTATCTTCAAATCAGTGGCTTCAATGCCCTTCTGTTCAAGGAGATTGGGTGGAGAAGAAAAAATTACTTTTATACAATTCCTATATTTAAGCATTTTTAATGTACGTAAAAAAACTGTCATTTTGTATGCGAGTTAGAACATATAATACATTTTACAATAAAATACGCTGAAAACTAATGAAAAGTTGGACTTGAGTCAGTGATCCTGTTAAAGCGTTTTTCATGTAGTAAAATTTTTTAAATTTATCATGGCTGCCATAAACACAATTGACTAGCAAGGTAGCCCTGGTCAATGTCCAGAACCTGCTGCACCCTCTTATAAATACCACACCCAGTTAGCTGCTTGCCACATTCTGGACAGAGTAAAATGACCTTCCACTGGTGGTAGGGCA
The DNA here is from genome assembly GCA_022702515.1 of Ilyophis sp. 1 JC-2022. Taxonomy (NCBI): domain Eukaryota; kingdom Metazoa; phylum Chordata; class Actinopteri; order Anguilliformes; family Synaphobranchidae; genus Ilyophis; species Ilyophis sp. 1 JC-2022. The sequence continues at coordinate 61,707,121 of CM040401.1, read as the reverse complement.
TCCACACCAGGAGCCTGTGGTTGAAAACGCGTTCTGGTGTGGGAGCCTGGTTGTAGATCAGAGCTGGGGCGGGTGGTTCGTATCACAGCTTCAGGTCATTCTGCAGTCTCTGGTTTTCCCACAGTGGATGCAAATCCATTTCTGGCCTTGCAGAGTGATGCCTCTTCTCGTTTTTGAGTGCAACCAAAATGGATCTCTTCCAGTGGCCAAGAGATTGGATGGAGCTGGAGGATCACCTAGAGCAGCAGCAGCAGGCAGGACAGCAATGGGAGTAATCACAGTGCAGGTGGGAATAGGTGCAGGGCCAGCAGCAGCACATACACTGTGGCAGTCTAGGGCACACACAGGCACGCACACACAATCTATATCAGTTGAAAAACAATCCAGGTCTTACATGTTTTGCAAGACTAGACCGAGGCTGGTGTGCAAGAGAGGTTGGCACTGACACATAGGTGTGGTTGAACCAGGTGTGGTCGTGGCAGTGGTGGAAATGTGCAGACTGTAGTTATTTGTAGTTAATAGTTCACTATGGCTTAATTTATTTAAAGGGCCAGTTCGCTTTTTTTTCCACTTGAATTTGGTGTTCCTAGCTGGAAGAGTACATGTTAGCATGAATTTTTATTTTATTTAATAAGTTCCGTGATTTGAGAACGAGCTCTCTGAAGTCCCTGGATTTTACACCCTGTGACGTAATTGGGTGTAAATCTATTGCAATGAAGAACTACAGCAGTGTCTTGTTTACGCCACCAGAGGGAGCAAACCTCATTTGCTCGTTTGTTCATTTGCGCTTGTAAAGCATGCTGGCTGTTGTAGTATTTCGGGCTGTGGATGTGGGCAAGAAACCGTGACTGGGAGGAAAAAGAGCTGACGTTCTTGTTGATTTCTCGGGCTATACTCAACCGATTTGGAAAACTATTTTTACTTTCAATTACTTGAATCGGCTGTATTCACTAGGAAAGTGCATTCCAGTGGCGAACTTGCCCTTTAAATAATGGTATCACCATCCCAAAATTCTGGACAGGTGGCTGTGCGGAGGATGTGTGCAGAATGTGCGGAGGATGTGTGCAGGATGTGCGGAAGATGTGCTGCAGTGGAGACAGAAGGAGGAGGAGCAGGTGATGTGGCTGGTCCAGCTTCAGGGGCTGATGCAGCGGTTACACTGCTGGTGGGCTGAGCCAAATAAATAGAAAAAATATCCATTACAATCAATACAAGATTATTTTACCTGATATTTGAGGTAGATTTCTGTTACAGTCATTCAGAGACAGTCGAAGAAAGATATATAAAGAGTGAGAATATATAGTTCCCTCCACAATTATTGACACCCCTGGTAAAGATGAGAAAAAAGGGTTATAAAAAATTTACCGTTTGGTGAAGTAGCTTAATCTCACACTAAAAGAATGAGAAAAATCCAACCTTTAATTGAACTAAATTTATTCTGAGAAAAAAAAATCCCTCAAGAAAAAAAAATATATAAAATATTTTTAACAAAACCACATGTGCCACAATTATTGGCACCCCTGCATTTATATATAGAATAAAGTAATAATTTAAAATATTTGGTCACATATCCTTTGCATGCCATGATTTCCTGATGTCTGTGACCCAACATCAAAAGACTCTTGATATCTTATTTTCTGGTACTCTTATAAGCGATACTATAACCTCTCTGCATTTGAATGGATCTCTATGGTAATTGGGGAGTGGGACTAGATTTAGCTGTAAATTATGCTGGAACAGTATGGAATACATGGTTGGTAAAATGGCTCTAAGTCATGAAGGGTCTAAGGCAGGGGTAGGCAACCCTGGTCCTAGAGAGCCGCAGGGTCTGCTGGTTTTTGTTTTCACCTTAAACACAGCAACTAATTAGACCAAAGAAACCAGGTGAGGTGAGTTAACTGTGTAATCAACTGCTCTAATTGACCAATTAAGTGGTGAGTAACAACAAAAACCAGCAGACCCTGCGGCTCTCTAGGACCAGGGTTGCCTACCCCTGGTCTAAGGTATCAAACGAGCCCCAAACCATCACTCTATGGCCAGATATGGAGTAGATGTGGATGGATCACTTTAATGGTTGTTTCTCCTGACTTTTTTCCCCATAGAGTTCTATAAGAAAATGAGTCAGGAGAAATAACCCTTGCAGTGATCCATCCACATCTACTCCATATCTGGCAACAGAGTGATGGTTTGGGGCTCGTTCGATAGCTCAGACCCTTGATGACTTACAGCCATTTAGCCAGTTATGTGTTCCATACTGTACCAGTGTAATTTACAGCTGAATCTAGTCTCACCCCCCAATTCCCATAGAGATCCATTCAAATGCAGAGAGCTTATAGTATCGCTTGTAACTACCTAGAAATAAGATATTCTTTTGATGTTGATGGGTCACAGACTTCAGGAAGTAACAGCATGCAAAGGATATACAACCAAATATTAAATGTTACTTTAAAAATATTTTCAAGCAAAGGGTATGAATACTTATGTAAATTAAAGATTTCAGTTTTTGGTTTTTAATACATTTGCAAAAAAATCTAAAAACATGTTTTCACTTTGTCATTATGGGCAAGTTTGTGAACTTGAACTCAATCTATTGTAGAATATGTCTGTAATGTAATAAAATGTGGAGAAGGTGAAAGGGGTGTGCAGACTTTCCGGCTTGACTGTATATGGATGGATCACTGTCAGGGTTATTTTTCCTGACAAATTTTCCTATTGAACTCTATGGAAAAATAAGTCAGGAGAAGAAACCCTTCAAGTGATCCATCCATATCTACTGCATGTCTGACAGCTCTATCAGTAACAAATAACAAACAAGACATATTGGTAATTTTACGCATTATTAATTGAACAAACAGTCAGGAGCCTGAGTAGCGGGTGGAAGAACCATACGCAGCCACAACAGCCTGGCAGCGCCTCCTCATGCTGGTCACCAGCCTGGTCACGCGTTGCTGTGGGATTGCATTCCAACTCAAAACAATAGAGTCAATACCAACAGGAGAATACACTGTTTGATATTGGCAGAGAAATTTGGCACATTTCACTTGGGACCCCACCCACATAATCAGCTGTGCTGCTCATCCCACAAATGCATGATCCTTACAAATGGGACATCATTGTAAATGAAATGAACAGGCTTTCTAATGATATAAGATACAATGCTAATAATACAGTGACAACAGAGATATGATCGACTAAACACAAATTTCCTAATTTTGAGGAGTTTATAAATGCAGGGGTGGCAATAATTGTGGTATCGCTTGTAACAGTACCTGAAAATAAGATATCGAGTCTTTTGATGTTGATTGGTCACAGACTTCTGGAAGTAACAGCATGCAAAGGATATGCGACCAAATATTTTAAATATGATACTTTAAAAATATGTTAAAGCAAAGGGTATGAATACTTATGTAAATGAAAAACTTCAGTTTTCGATTTTTAATACATTTGCAAAAATTTCTAAAAACATGTTTTCACTTTGTAATTATGGGCTATTTTGTGTAAAATTGTGAGACGAAAAAATTAACTCAATCTATTGTAGAATATATCTGTAATGTAATAAAACGTGGAGAAGGTGAAAGGGGTGTTCAGACTTTCCGGCTTGACTGTAAATACTGCTACTTTTCACCATTCGGGGTTAAATACATAAACACTATCAAAAATGTAAGTTAGTGATTTTATATCACAGACTAAATATGGAGATATCAGAGAAAAAAACAGAAAAAAAAACCAATTGTTTGATATCTAATGAAATGTAAAACATTTTACACAAAAGAGGTGAAAAGGTGAGACTGTACAATGTTTAATGTATCAGCAGTCGAATCGTGTTCAGTATTACACAAAATACTAATCCCACAGAGACTGCGTTTTCACAGGGCCCTGAACTTGTTGCAGTAACACATGGTTTCAGGCTAACACCTTAAAAAAAAATCAGTGGCAAGACACAGGACAGTACCGCTGTGAGGTCATCGACGGGCGTCACCTTTGACCTGGCCTTACGAGGAACGGCTGAAAGGCACTGGCATCACCAGGCTTCCTCGCCTCTCCCCGCTTAGCTTCCATTCTTTTGTTTTCACTCAATTACTGGATTATTATCCATCTGGTGGTGTGGTTTGGTCGGTCTCGTTACAAACAGCGTTATCCACAGAATCACATAAAAGTACAGCAGAGTAATTGAGAAGTAATGCGCTAGAGGTGTGGTGGTTGTCTGGAGGGGGTGTGCATTTGCTGTGGATGTTTTAACTTCCTGAATGAGTTTGAAGAGAAATTGCCTATTTACAAAAACACATTTTCTGAGCGAGACTGGCCCATCTGTAATTTGGTCTGAGATGGCAAAGCAATTACCCCTTAACAATTTCCATCATTTAGAATGTTGGCATAGCGACTATGTTATGGCCATTCCTGTAAAACAAAATGCAATGCAACATCCAACAATGCTCAACAGCTGCACTGCATTTGTTACCAATCTGTCGCTGTATCACTCCATGCCAATTTAAGCACCTTTGAATGAATGATATTTAACACCGCTGGTCTGCGTTACACCAACACAGCCGCATAACATTTTCAACCATTAAAAAAAGACATGCTAGTCTGTTCCAAGTAAAAGCTTTAAAGTTCACCAAAACACATTGGGCCGGATTCAGAGATGGCCAACGTAAGTCAAGTGCGTAAGTGCCTCTCCTGCACGGATTTAACGCGGACTGAGATACGACGTATTCTAACCTGTGCTATGTGAGTGCGTTTCTCAAAATGTGGGTGGCACAGGGCATGAAATTCTCAAGACCTGTTTCTTTTACCTGCCCTCTGGGTTGCCAGCTTCCTTCTAAAAAAATGTGTGTGGGGGATATACATTTTCAACGTGTCAGTGACAGTGCCTTTAATAACCGCATTTGCCTTTGTAAAATCCTACCTTTGTGCATCGCAGTTGCTCTTGCGTGATGGGGAAGGCAGTGAACATATACGCTTATCCTGCACGACTTGCAGACGCATCTCATTTTCATCAAATCTCCACCCCGCATGTAATGCCACATATATACTGGAGACAAACTTAAAACAGCAGATAAGTCAAATGTCTGAATCACAAATAGCTTAAGCTACGCGGAAATCCGGGAGTAAGTCCCATTTGCGCGTGCTTATCTCAACTCTGAATCTGGCCCATTGTCCTTTGTGCTGAAGCTATACAGGATGCTAGTGCTTGTGCAAGTAAATGTAAAGGTTAGTACGCCGTACTGGACAGCCATGCACTGTGCTACCAGCATTTTCAGCCCCATCAGTCAGAGCTGCATTTTTAACTTTTGTTAAAAGGCGCTGGAGGTCTGACTTCATTACAGGCTGCTTAGGTTTTAGACGTGAAATTCCAGTCACACTTTTTATTAAAATCCACACCAGTTATAGTCAGTTGTCAGTCAGATTTGAAATAATTCCACTGTTTAAGAGACACTGAAGGACCTGGCATCAACAGCACGTATTAGCACAGCAGAGAGGCTGAAATAACCACTGGTTATGGTGAAACACTGTCCAATGCAGTGGAGATGAGATCCAAACCCAACAAAATAAAAGATACAAATCCCCGACACAAATCCCTGATATAGATATATAGATCTTTTTTATTTAACCCATGGGATTTCACTTGTACAGTGCAATTCTTTACAACAAGTATTCACTATGTGACAGTATTAGCCACTAGTACAGATTGGATTACTAGATATATTACATTTCTGGGTTCTTTTTTTGCCTTCATCAACACCACTGAAAGACAGACCCAAAACATTAGGCAATAAAGAAGGCCTGCTAATTAATTCAACTTTCACAGTTTTGTATTTTTGAAACTTTAATCTAATTTAAATTTCCCTGTCGAGCTTATGAAAAAGGAAAAGAAAAACCCTCCTTCTTGTTAAGTAGCTAGCTATTTGTACCGTTACTTTATCAAGCCGTTCCAATTAGTATCCTGGATGTAAATCCATGAAAAAAGTACAAAAGAATGAACAGAAAAGATGGCACTATTGTTTTTTGAGGAACACCATCCAACAATACACATACCCTTTCAAAAAAAAGTGTGTGGGAATTACGACCAAAAAAATAATTTTAATGTACTTTTGTACGTTCTTATGGGGCTTCCAAGCCTTCATGTAATGTTTAAAAGATGTTTCGTTTTGAGAAAGGACTCCATACTCAAGAACACGACTATGATGTGGAAAGACAATTACTGTACACTTACTTGAAAAATCTCCCAAACAGCATACTTTGAACATTAATTTTTTCGAAACATTTTTCACTCACATTTGTAGAACATCCAAGCTGCTTTAGAATATGAATTTCCATAAATGAGGACCTAACGTAAGTCGAGTGTACAGTGTGGCTAGGAATGATGTTCCATCTCAAAACCAAAAAAAAAAGATGGCTTGTTGCATTACCTGAAGGGTTTGAACTCATTTTTTGACAGGTTGTTTAGTTCAGCTTTTTTCTCCAAAAGACAGGTAAACTGATAAAAGGGCTTTGGCCCTTACTGCATTCCCAAACTGAGGAACATCACGACAATGCTATATTCAGGTTAGCGTTTGAAAAAGACACAGAACTGCATAACTGTGATATTTAAAATACACTGCAAGAACAGACAAGTACACAACCAATCTACGCACATGAACATACACTATCAGCTTTCCAGTTTGTTGGTTCTCTCTCTCTCTCTCTCTCTCTCTCTCTCTCTCTTTCTCCCTCTGAACATTACATTTCTTGACCTCTCTCTCTCTCTCTCTCGCTCTCTCGCTCTCTCGCTCTCTCTCTCTCTCTCTCTCTCTCGCTCTCTCTCTCATTTCGAACATTACATTCTGGCAACAGTCAAGGCCCACAAGAAGATACAATAGCAATCATAGCAGATTTCTCCCTTTTGCTCTGGTTTGGTCTCCAATTCCCTCAAAATATACAAACAGCTTGTAGTGCACAAAAATGAAAAATAAATTCCAAATACTGTAGCAGCATTTTAAATAGTGAGCCTCCAACGTACTGATCCAAGGCCTGGGAGTCCCCACACTCGAGAAGATGAGATTGTCTAGTGTGTAGGTGGTGTGTCACGGGGTGCACAGTTCAGGGTGCATAGGTTGTGAAATGAGCACCGGGCCGAGGGGCGCTCCCTGCAGCACCCCACTCACAGGCACGGCAGCACGACGCTGAGGCCGTAACACAGAAAACACAGTCACCGGGGCGTCACTTTGTTTGAGATTCCAGCCCCTTCCACAAACCCTCTCCCTTCAAACTTTCCTTCTTTTCCTCCCTCCATTCATCGGCCCATCCCTATGTCTTTTCTCTCCCTGCGCGTCGCTCTCAGGGCCCGCCGTAAAGCTTCGGCTCCAAGAACACGTTTCTAACCCGTAGCCAAGACCAAAAAGAGGGTGGGGAGGCGCATTGGTGGTGAAGAGGCCTGGCTCGACGGTTGAAAGTGTCGTGTCAAGAAGTGGCACCTGTTAGGACGGGGCCGGGCAGGGCAGGGCGGGGCAGGGCTCTCAGCTGGAGGCGGTGGCAATGGGCTTCTTCAGCTGCTGGCTCCTGATCTCGCGTGTCCTGGACTCCAGAAGCAGGTCGTGGCAGGAGTTGCACACCAGCACAGGGTCATACAGCTGCTGATCTGGGATGGGCAGCTTCAGGTGACAGCAGTCCTTGCAGAACACATTGCCGCAGTTCCTGAATGAAAAAGAGAAGGTGGGGAATGTCACATTGTACAAGCAGGCTAGGTTTAGGCCAATGGCGTTATGAGGTTCCTGCATCAGAACCACTAACTGTAGACTATGACTACTGTAAGTAGTGGTGCACTCTTAGGACCAAATGGTCACAGGGCCGTTAACACTAGAACTGCCAGGCTTTTCTCAGATCGGAAACCACCAAAGCCAACGCCAAACAGTGTCTGCATCCTTTTGTTTTCACTGATGGGCCATCCCTATAATGCACAAAGCAATAATGACCAAAGCCCAGTGCCCAATAAACACTAGGTAACCGAAAATGCTATAGATCAACAATAAACAAGACAGACAGCTTCTTAAAATCTTACTGGTAGCTTATTTACACTTCTAGCAGTTTGCAATATAGCCTACTATGTTCTAACACGCTATCTATTTTAAGTTTCCAATGTTGCGCTGCCTCCCGCTGCAGCAGTCTAAACACAAGCAGGTAGCCTACCTTATCGGAACAAAACCTAGATGAGTGGCTCTTTTAGATGGCTCCCTTTACAAATTAAATAATGAAGTCTTACGTGGAACGTCTATTAGGCTACACTTTACAAATAAAGGATAAACAAGCAAAGGCATTGCCGCACTTTACAGACATACTAATAGGCTATTGCTTTAGGCAACAGGTGCGTGGAGTTTGTTCATTTTCCCATGTGATTCTGCAAATAAATTGTTTTGTCTTCGGACTATTGTTAAATATTAGCAGTTTTTAATCGATTATTTCCACACGCTATCCATTTTTTCCCCAAATTTGCGATGCCGCCTGCTGCAGCAGTCTAAATACAGTCCCGTAGCCTACCTTATCGGAATAAAACCTACAAGAGTACATTATTAAGAGAGCATATAGCCATATAAAGCCATAAAATTGCCACCGTATATTAAAGTATTTCCTCTTGAAAAATAAAAACAGATTGTAATCATTTTTACAAACGGAATATGCCGCGTGTCATTTAGTTAACACACATTTCAGAGGTCTCTGTGAGCAACTCCTGCAGAATACATTTTATTACTTTTATCATTATTTATCAGTATTTGCCGTATTGCTATGTTGAAAAAGTCATGGCGAGACTGAATCATAGCATAAACAACGTTGAAAACTTGTTTGCAAAATTAAGCTGTCACTGTTGTTTGGAGCTGTAAACAGTAGCGTGTAGGCTAAAACTATAAAACTGCTGTTAGAGGCTAAAAGCATTTCCTCATGAAAAATAAAGCACATTTTAATCAATTTAAGTATTTTTATTTTGGGTATATAAAATGACTGCTTAGATTCATGATCACTGTCTCAGGACGTTAATGCGGCTATTATGTAAATGCATTCAATGTGGCTCCCGGAGGAGAGAAGCAACGACTCACACTTGGTTACAGCGTTGAACATGGCAGTTCAGGCGATCTTTGAGGTAGAAAGAAATCCAGAAAAATCCATCTAACAGCATTTTCTTAATTTTTAAATTATAACAATATAAGTTACTGCATTTGCAGCATAGCTATTTAGGAAAAGTCATGGCAGGTTTAAATCACAACGCCCATTGGCGTGGCACTTGGCAGTTCTAGTGTTAAGCCTGTGGGCATCTTTAGTCCAGAGCATTCTCGGAATCACTAACAAGTGCACTGCTTAAGATCTCAACTGAAAAGATTGGCTAGTAGGCTACTACTGCATTATGGGTGAGAAAAGCAAGGACATCTTTATTGAAGAGACACACGACATGACTTATTCAATCAAGGCCAACAGACCCCGGCTCTCACAAACCTACCTGCAGTGGTGGCGTCGCTTGGCTATCCAGAACTCACAGTCGCAGCTGAAGCAGTGAGAGGCCATGTGATCGGGAACCCAGCGCGTTACCTGAGGCGGAGGGGAGAGAGGGTGGAGACCCCGCGTCAGAGTGGCGGTAGACCCCCCCACGTACACATACACATGCAAGGCGCCGTGGCGTTAGTCTGGGGAAAAACGGCGGGTTAGAGAGGAAGGTAAAGAGGAGGAACCTGGAGGAGGCACTCAGGCACGCTGACCTCTGTGTCCTTCCGCTCCACCCGGTCCCAGCTGCCCTCCGACAAACGGTCCTCGCTGCGGTCCGACAGGGAGTCTTCCTCCTCGCTGTCGTCCGACTCTCGCAGGCATGTCTGCAGGATGGGATGGAAGGAGGGGAGGGGGGGCGTTCCCATGCAAATTATTAAAAAGTTAACACTCTTTATATAAGAATATGTAAGTTCATGAAGCATGACTGGACTTTCCAGGATGAAGATATTTTCAAGGGTCCTAAAGGACGTAGAGTACCCTAGACAAAGGAACCATCCCATGTGAGCCAAGATGTGGACTGATGTGAACGTGAATGTAACTTCATCCAGTATGTGTTTTCCCATGCTCATCTCCAGATTCATGTCGACTAATCAACCACCAAGAGTTCCCGAGCAGCAGTTTAGGGAACACGAGTGAGCAGACGTAAGAGTGAGTGTTGTGGTGGCGGCTACTCACGATGTCGTCCTCGTAGTCGACGTCGGGCTCGGACGGGGGGGTGCAGTACTGTTTGCTCTCCAGCCTCATCTGCAGCTGGCGCACCTGCCTGCGTAGCAGCTCCACCTCCTGCTTGTACCCCGCCTCGATCTGCCTCAGCCGCTGCTGCACCGCGTCCATGGCGACCGGCAGCCCATCGTCATCCAGGTAGGCCGGGGCCGCCGCCGCCGGCGGGGGGGAGGAGGAGGAGGAGGAGGGGGCCGCGAGCAGCCGGGACGAGCAGAGGGCGGAGCTCCTCACGGCCGACAGCCAGCTGGTGTGGACGGGGCTGGCGGCTGGGCGGGTGCTCTCCCTGCGGCAGCACTGCCCGCTGGGGGCCATGCCCTGGGCGCGCAGCAGCCTGCCTGCCAGGCGCCGGCCCTGGGAGCCGGGCTGGAGGGCCCCGCAGGCTGACTGGACCAGGCCCTGCATGCTCGCCCAGTGAGAGCCCAGTAGGGTGAACTCACTCAGCTGGCTCTGGGAGACCGGCCTCCGCGCTGTCCTGCCGGCGTCGGGCTGGGCACGGCCCGCGCATCCTTCCACATACTCCTCCTCCTCCTCCTCTTCTTCTTCTTCCTCCTCGTCCTCCTCCACCCCCGGGCCCGCTCCGTTGACCTGCAGCGGCATGGCTTCCTGCTCCGTCAGCGTCTCGTTAGAGTCCTCCATTGGGGGCACAGGGAACAGGTGTTTGAAGGTCAGAAGCTCCAGAGCTGTGGCCGGTGCCGGGGTGACGACCCTGCTGCCCACCAGTGGGGCTTCGCAGATGGAGAGGATGTGCGCATTGGCGCCGGGGAAAGGGCTGTGGTCAGCAGTCCGGGACGCCGTCCCCGCTCCCTGGGAAGGGAGCAGGAACGGTAAGGCGTGGCCGTTTTCCAGGGGCGGGGCCAGGGGAAGGACGGGGGCGGGGCCAGTCCCCTCCAGTGGGGAGGAGCAGTGCAGGGACGGCAGAGGCTGGGAGGTCAGACAGGGCTCCTTTAAGGTGATACAGTTCTCACCGTTCAGTCCCTCCTCCTCGAGGTCTAAGGGAGGGGCCAGGGTGACGGTCTCCGCCCCCGGGCCCTCGCAGTTGCCATCCGTCTCTGCTGCAGCCTCCTCTGGGCTGTCCACTGTGGCCCCTCCCACACCGGGCGCGGGTTCGAGAGCAGGCCTGTCCTCTTGGCAGTGCTTGTTGAGGTTGGGGTCACTGGAGGTGCGTGTTAAGGGCACCCCGTTCTCACAGGCCGAGACCAGGTTGTCCATCGAGCGCGTCTTGGGAAGCCTATAGGAAAAGGTAGATTCATGACATCATGCAAATATATTTTTGGTATGGAATGCTTCCTTCTATTACCACAAGGAGGTGCTCTGTCCAAGACTACACTTGGATGTCCATTCTCAAACATACACATGCTGCACTAGAACAAAAACAAAAAAATAAATTGAGGCATTCAAGCTCACTGATTCTCACTATGCAGACAGACGTATGACAGACTTATTAACTGTTAGCCTTCCTCTGAGCTCCATGCTTGTAAGGGCTGAGAGCCGATTGGAACTGACCTATCGAGCGAGCGGGAGGTGAGCTCCTCCCCCTGTGTGGAGGGGGACAGGTAGAGCTCCATGGAGTCGTCGGCAGCGGTGCAGGGGGAGGAGGTGGGCAGGTACACTGCTGTCCACAGCTGCAGTGCCCGGGTGTGGCACACTGGCTGGAGAACCTGAGAGAGAGCGAGAGAGAGAGGAGTTAGAGTAACCGGTCAGGCCTGCCCCTTTAACGAAAGCTTCACTGTCAGTCACTCAGTCACACGCTCTATGGCTGCATTCGGATCCAATTTAACACATTCCCTTCCCTTTCTCTCTCCCCTCGAGTGAGTGGTCTTTTGTAATTAAATTTGTGACAAGCAGCAAGCAAACTTAACAGGTGCTCTGCAAGAGAGGATAGACGAGAAACAAACCAAAACAGAGGCCTCGTAACCGATACAGGAAGTATAACCTAGCATTGCATTGTGGGATTCCATTCTTGCTGGAAGCTTGCATATTATACCCTTGATTATACCCTTTCTGAAATTTGAACCGAATCCCACTTGGTGTGGCTGCCATATTTCATCCTGGAATTTTTGGGATTCCCCCTTGAAGCAAGGAAAGGGAAGAAAGTATAAAATTTGGAGCTGTGTCTCTTTGGTTCTCACTTTCCCCCACACACCCTCTTCTATTTCCACTCACTCTCTCACATACACGTATGCACAAGCACACAAACACACACACACACACACACACAAATGCTGTGACAGTAAATGCTGATAACTGACTAATTCCTATTCAATACAGTATGAATAGTATGGTGGCGGTGGTTACCACGTCATGACTGGGGATGTACAGAAAGTTCTGGAAGTTCTTGTTGCCAGTGCGGAGCAGGGACCAGACAGAGCAGCTGCGCTTGTAGATGTTACGGGCCTCTCTCTCCCTGGCGTTGTTACACAGGAACGTGCCGTATAGACAGGAGTAGGTGTGCTGCACCAGTTTCACCTGCAACCGTAATCACAACCACACACAAACAAAAAGGTTCACTCATTTCAACAGCTCAGAACTTCAGTATTCCTGCATACATGGAATCCATGCACAGCCATGGTCACTGGCCATTAAGCAATACACAAACTGAGCAATCTCTTCCAAGAAAACTTTTAAATGTTTAAATAATTGAAAGTATCCGGTAAATAGCGGAGACTGAAGCAGAGGGGAGAGGGGAGAGCAGCACTGACCAGGAAGGCCTCGTTGAACTCGAAGAGGCAGGGGAACTGTTTGAGGAGCTGGTGCACGCAGTCCAGCCACTGCAGGAAGACGGGGCACTGCTCGCTCACGTCGTCCGCGTTCTCCTGGTGTCCGCAGCGGTCCCCGAACTTGTGCCCGTAATCCAGCCACTCCATCTCCACCAGCACCTGAAAGCCCTGGGGCAACAGGCGGGGCAACAGAATTCATGTCCTGCCCTGGTCACAGTTTACCCCCCAATCGCTGTGTGGACGTCCACTAGAAATTCATACAGCGTGGGAAAATAAGGAGGGTTTGAAATACAATCCATCATCAACAAAACACCTGATAAATCCTGTTAATTTATCAAACACGTTCATTTATTTGTAAGCTTTCTGACAATAAAAAAACCATACTGTTATGTTTACTTTTGAAGAAAATATCTGTCTTTAGGTAGGCTGGGGGGTCCAATATGGGTCAACTTTGAGGGCCCCTGTCTTCTGAATGATTGGTCATTGTAGTTCATCAAACCACACACATGTATAAAAATATTTGTTCAAATCTAAAAGGGAAGAAAGTGACTGATTTCTGACGGAAAGCCCTGATCATAAGTTCTTCTAAAGGATAAAAATATGTCTGATGTGTGATGTAAAAATTTTTTATTTTCTACATCACACTGACAAAATGGGTGTCTATGGAAGGTCTACTGCAGCTGATAAGCCGGTGTGCTCATCCAATGGAGACAGGGCACGACTTACCTCCAGTGTCCTGTAATAGGGGTCCAGAAGAATCTTAGCCAGAGCTACTATCTGAGGGGTGCGGTCCCAGCCATCGGAGCAGTGCACCAACACGGGCCGGCCATCCCTCTCCACTGCAGAGCACACCAGAGTGGCTGCCTTCAGCATGACTGACAGGTGCTGCAGCCAACGGGTGCTTTCCAGGGCAGACAGCCAGCTGTGTGGAAACAGATTAGCAAAAATGCAATTTCTGAGTACCCAACCAACGGTAAATTCAACCAAGCTTCACAGTAATCTGGAATCTTCAGAAACCAACTTTATCTGGCCACATTATTACTGCTCTCTGATTTTAAGTGTTTCATTCTTACTGCTACAACCAAGGAGTGCACCAGTTTTTAACCTTGATTAAACACATTGTATTGCTACAAACTCTCTGATCGCCCGTTTATAACTGTGTGTATATGTCAGTTCTATGTATACACCTTAAAAAAAGAGATGTCGATCACAGCTGGGCATGTGGATGCCTTATCAACCAGAGGGGGGCGCTGTGTGTGAAGCGATGCTATCATCCAGCCTGACGGTAACCCTCCCATCCTTGGGTTACACTAGAGCCAATTGTGCATTGTTCTGCGAGGTGGCCGGCCACAGTCTGCACTGGCACTGTACAGATTCTACACCTGACTGAGGGGCTCATCTATGCCCCAGAACAGGGCGTTTCACTCCTTTCTAATCTAGGGACGCCCACCCAGGCTCAAAGGCATTCAGGAGACCCCCATCATAATTTAAAAAGGGTTCTATTTAATAAAAGTGTTCTATTTTGAAATATTTCCCCAAATGTATATGTATATATATTGTATATAAAATCTGGCCAGGGAACCCTTACAGTACCTTCAAGGACCCCCTGTTAAAAACCCAGCAGCCCCCGTGTGGACAATTTTAAGAATAGCACATCTCCTGTGTGAAGGCGATACCAATGTTGTCAACTGCCATCACAAAGACATATAAGCGTAGCTAATCCCTGCAGACTCAGTTTAGCAGGAGGCCGGACACGTTTCCTCATCCCGGGTCGATGCACTCACTTTCCAGGGTCGGGGATCTGGCTGCAGACGGCACGCAGGGACTGGAAGCTGTTTCTGATGGAGTGGATGTTGGCCATGCCCATGAACATCACCTCACAGTTGGGGTAGTATTCTACAGATGCACAGGAAAGCAGAGTCAACAACAAACTGTCCCCCCATGAAGGGTGACCCTCTGATGAGGTCACTGGTGGTGGGGGTCAGGGGGCTTTGGGTGGGCAGATGTGGACCTTACCTTACCCTTACCCTGACCCCAATCTAACCCTCATTTACTCACTGGGCCTCATGCAAGAAACACTTGCACACACAAATCACCTTATGTGGAATTTGAAATACATCTCGTTTCACACCAGCCCGTGAATTACCAATTCGCCTCTTTTTTTTTGATTAACATCTTTCTTCCCCCCCCCCCCCCCCCCCATGTGATTTACTGGCTGAGGCCAAGAAAGGGCACGACTCCTTATTGGTGTTTTGAACTATGTGCTCATGAAGACTTTTTTTCCCTTTTTTCTCAATCTCGTTTTAGGCATTCAGTTTTATGAATCCATCTTCCGGGTACAGGAGGCAAAACAGCTGGCCCTATATGGCATTTTGGGGGAGTTAATCATGCCAATAAGAAATTCACATGAACACATGCTCATTTAAGAACAGGTGCATTTACACTGGCATGTACGAATATTTCTGGAGGTTTTGACAATTTGGTGAATCCGACGTGAAGTCCTCGTACGAACATCTCTCAAGAACGAATATGAGAAAGTTACGAGAAAAATAAGATAATTTTCTTGCATGAGGCCCATTGAGTCAGCTGTTCTTCTGTCTCCAATTCTATGAAAGTAGCAAGAAATGAGTGATGAGACAGGGTGTGTGTCCATCCTATTTAGTGAACTGGGGGTGGGGGACTCTGGGGGGAGCCGTGGGGTGAGGGGTGCAGAGAGATGAGGGCTGAGGGGGAGGGCATGGAGGAACCGGCACCACTGGCACTGACCTTCGCACTCACAGCCGCCCCCCTTGGCACGGTTGGCCACGGCGGCGGTGTAAGAGCGGGCATCCAGGATGAGGAGCTTCTGCGGTGAGCCGCTGGTATCGGGGCTCGGGCAGACGGTCAGAGACGAGTCTGTGTGCGAGAGGGAGGGAGGGGCAGATGGGGGGGGTGTCCAGCGTTAGTTGAGAGGTCGATAACACTGCGCTGAGGCGATCAATGGCGCTTCCTGAAATCGATGACATCACATTTTGCGGGCCGCCATTTCACAGAACCAACTGAGGGACCACAAGCTGAACTTTGTGTTTTACATTACAGCCATTTAGCAGACGCTCTTAGTCAGAGCGACTTACAGGAGTGGAGAACATCAGCTTTAGTCAGGAGCTCCACAGCATGAGTCTGTGTGGTGAGTGCCATGACTGACCCGCTCAAAGAGCTACATTTTCTTCATACAATAAAAAACACACTGTGCTTTCAAAGAAATCATCTTTAAATAAATATGCGTGGGTAGATTTTACGTGGCCAGAACTTAGAAAACAGCTTTAGTTGAAGCAGAAGGAGTTTCAGGAGCCAGACAGAATGCCGTTAAACACTCAGAAGAACACTTCAGATCTGGGCTTTTTTACCCACCCCAGCCCCCTCCCGTGGCCTCATTCCCATTCATTTCAATGTCACTCGCACAGAGATCAAGTGACTCGGGCCCACAAGCCGGCATTCTTGGCCCCAAACACAAAAACAGAGCAGCAAACAAAAAACAAAACCCAGAAAAGAAAAAAAATAGGAAAAGCACTCCCTCTCTGCCATGCATTCAACACACAATGAGATTCTGTCCGCCATCATCCGGCCATCTTGGCGGTAATTTCCCCTACGTCCCAGTGCATGTGTCAGTCTGTGGTGTGTAACTGACATGGCGCTTTCCCAAAGGGGGTTATTTTAGGAATCGTCTCCACGGCCACGATTGTTTCGGCTCATTGTACCCAGGAATTTAATTGGGTGGCCTGTTGGGCAGGTGAATATATGAGCTCATTACCGGTGAGCAGGGCGATTACAAGCCATTTCCGCTGTCTTTTTCCACCCGACAGGGAAAACCGAGACGGTCTGAACAAAAGCCGGTGTCTGAACAAAAGCGGCTCGGCTTTGATGTGACATTTAACATTTTGGGCATTTCTCCAAAAGCGGAACCATGGCTCGGGATATCTGTCTAAGCTTACATGTACAGTTATTTTCCTTTGCACTCTCAAGTTGTACTCTGCATTTATTTTAAAAAATTTGAATCCTCATATAAAATGTGCAGCCATGCGCATGCCGGCTGCAGTCAGTTACACATGACTTTGAGCGCATGAAAAATACACTCTTGTCCAGAGGTAAATCACTCACGGACTGTGAGCAAGAAAGGCTAGCGAACCAACTTCAGGAACTCTGAAATGCGCTGTGAGCGCATGCAGGCTGCAATCAGCACAGGCAAGGCCAGGCCTCATCACTTCACTGAAAACCGGTGTTTTAGCAGCCCGTTCCACTGGAAGACCCGCGCCGCGGTTTACCGACGCACACTCACCAAAGTCGCTGTCAGAGGTGTCCCCGCCCTCCCCACGGGGCCTGCAGATGGAGCGGGTGCCGGGGTCCAGTAGGCAGGCCTTGGCGATGGAGGTGACCAGGTACTCATCCTCCTTGTTCCTCCAGCCCCACCAGCTGATCTCGGGCTGGCTGCAGCGAGCGATCACTGCCCCGTTACGCTGGTGCCTAAAGAATCGCAACACAGCAGGGCATGCGGTCAACGGTGAGCACAGTGGACGCACAGTGGACGCACAGTGGACTGACCAACAAATGAGCTGGAGTCCAGTACTGGCTACACATTTTGTCCTGGAAGGTCCTGGTCCCGTGCATTTAAAGCATCAACACTCAGACAAACTGTGTACAAAGCAGGGGAGTGCTAGTCTGCAACAAATGCAAAGACAACATCTTGCTCATGGACTAAATCTTCTGGAGTGCGTTTACCTGTTTGTGTGCATATGTGTGTGTGTGTGTGTGTGTGTGTGTGTGTGTGTGTGTGTGAGACAGAGAGAGAGAGAGAGATTATGTATCTCTGTGTATGTGTACTTGTCTGTGTGTATGTGCACCTGTATACGTTACCTGAGTGAGTATACAGGTGTGTGTGTGTGTGTGTGTGTGTGTGTGTGTGTATGAGAGAGTGTGTTTTAAATGGGCCCACCTGTACACCACAACAGGAATCCTCTTCCAGGACCTGAAGGATCCCACACTCTCGAGCTCTTTATCAGTGATCCACACTGGGACCAGCAGCTTCTGTGGGTAGCTGGAGCACAGTCTATTACAGCAGGGAGGGAGGGAGGGAGGGAGGCAAAGCGTAAGACCAATGATCCTAAACCAGCCATGCACAAATACAGTGACCGTACACAACCGATCTGCAACGACATCCCAGTGCAGTGATCTGAATAGCGTCCTGCTCATATTCCTGCATTCCATATTTAGTGTATATTATTATATTTATTCATCTTCATTGTGAATAAGCCTTTTTCTATGCACCCTTATTTCTGGGGTTTCTCATATCATGTCAGTTTGTGCATATTTAGCAGTTGTACAAGCTGCTTTGGAGTAACGTGAAGTGAATTTTCTTTCTTTAGTGACACCCCCAACGCTCCTATACATGTCATTACAAAGCAAACAGGTCATCACAATCTTCTCTAAATAGCCTAAATATCCTTCATTGCACACAAAAACTATCTGAACCAATAAAAAACATACACAAACATTGCAATATTATATAAAAAAGCTATTCCAAAAGCTACATTATTATAAACACCAATTACCGAAAAGAATAAAGAAGATTTACATTTGAAGTGCTGGCTATAAAAAGGCAAATGTTGGTTTGTCAAATATTAAATTCATAAATGCACTGAATCAGATTTAATAAGGTGTCAACGGTATTAGAAATATAGATGAGTTGGAAATTTACTTCAAATATTTTATAGACATTCAGTAATCCACACTGGAGAGGATTTACACCTGTAACAAAGTCATTCATTATGAGTGACATGGAAGGCCTCAGATGAACTACGGAAGTGTGCTGTGTACGGATTGCTTTTATCCCTTCAATAAAATAACGGAAGACTCAATATCTCAGCCTGCTGTCACAAAGTGAGAACACTCAGTACTCCCCTACACACAGGTACAGGTGTGTGCGCACACGCCCATTTTGGTATCAGCTGCAAGAGTGGGAACGTTCAGTTCCTCCATGTTAATTAGGCTGACGACTGAAATGCTAAGTGAATTCTGGATGTGGTACACAGTGTACAACATTATCTTCTCTCTCCTATAACTCATTTTTATCTCTTATCCCTTCTCCTGAATCCTTCTTGTATCTGTCCCCTCATCTCTCTCTTCTTTACCTCTTTATATTCTCCCCATCACTTCTTTTCTTCATCTTTCCCTGCTCCACCCTCCATGCTGGACCTGTCTCTCTCCTGTCCTCCCTCTCTTCTGTATCTCTCCCATCCTGTCTTTTCTGTACACTAATCTCTCTCCCTGCCTCACGTATCTCCCAATCCCTCATTCCAATGGCCCCCTCTCACACTCCGCCCCTCCCTCTCTACCCCGTCACCGCCCTCCTGCAGCTCCCTCTTCGTATCTCTCCTCTCATCCCTGCGCCTCCTTGCTCCTGCGTACTGGCTGCTGCTACTTGTGCTGATTCATGAGCAACGGCAGGCTTCGGCCTGGTCTACGCACAGCACAGCACAGCACAGCACAACATCCCCTCCTCCTGCGCACGCTTTATTTATTCCACAAAAGGCCATATTAATGCGTGCTAGTATGTACGTGTATGTTGGTGTCCCAAGCTCTGTGTGCTAGTGTGTACGTGTATGTTGGTGTCCCAAGCTCTGTGTGCTAGTGTGTACGTGTATGTTGGTGTCCCAAGCTCTGTGTGCTAGTGTGTACGTGTATGTTGGTGTCCCAAGCTCTGTGTGCTAGTGTGTACGTGTATGTTGGTGTCCCAAGCTCTGTGTGCTAGTGTGTACGTGTATGTTGGTGTCCCAAGCTCTGTGTGCTAGTGTGTACGTGTATGTTGGTGTCCCAAGCTCTGTGTGCTAGTGTGTACGTGTATGTTGGTGTCCCAAGCTCTGTGTGCTAGTGTGTACGTGTATGTTGGTGTCCCAAGCTCTGTGTGCTAGTGTGTACGTGTATGTTGGTGTCCCAAGCTCTGTGTGCTAGTGTGTACGTGTATGTTGGTGTCCCAAGCTCTGTGTGCTAGTGTGTACGTGTATGTTGGTGTCCCAAGCTCTGTGTGCTAGTGTGTACGTGTATGTTGGTGTCCCAAGCTCTGTGTGCTAGTGTGTACGTGTATGTTGGTGTCCCAAGCTCTGTGTGCTAGTGTGTACGTGTATGTTGGTGTCCCAAGCTCTGTGTGCTAGTGTGTACGTGTATGTTGGTGTCCCAAGCTCTGTGTGCTAGTGTGTACGTGTATGTTGGTGTCCCAAGCTCTGTGTGCTAGTGTGTACGTGTATGTTGGTGTCCCAAGCTCTGTGTGCTAGTGTGTACGTGTATGTTGGTGTCCCAAGCTCTGTGTGCTAGTGTGTACGTGTATGTTGGTGTGCCAAGCTCTGTGTGCTAGTGTGTACGTGCAAGGCCAAGCATATACTTGTGGGCTTGTGTTTATGCGCATGTGTGCGCTTATACTTACGTGCAAAAGTATAAGCATGTGTGTGTGTGTGTGTGTGTTTACGTGTACTGTATACTGTATGTGCATACAACAGGAGGAGATGTAGGAAGTAGAGGAACTGGTGTTTTTAAAGCCAGGAGTGAAGCTATTGTTTTTGTTGTGGTGTGGAGATATGGAGGGGTCTGTCCCCGAGCAGCTGAGAAAAATGCTGTGTCACTCTTGGGCCTCATTAACACCCAGCTTAAAGAGCGACTGGGTTTAACAATGCTGACTCACTACGGGCACAATGAGGCGGTGGCTTTGTGAAAGAAACACCGTCACTTCTTTAAAAATAGTTACATTTGTCTGATAAATGAAATAGTTCAACTTGAGTTTTGTTTTTGTGTTCTGTCGGTTAAAAATAAATAAATCAAGTCCCTTCTCTTGACAGCAGACAACCAATCGCTATCAGAAAAGTGCAGGTGAGCGGATTAAATATAGTGTCCTATGACATACTTGTAGTTGCTGTTAATGTCAGACACTCTCCAAGCGTTCTGCATGTCAAAGCCCATTCTCAGCACCTCCATTTCCATTCTCTGCCTCACATGGTCACCTGACGAGAGAGAAACCAGATGAGGGGGAGGAAACGCACACACACACGCACACACAGACACACGCTCAAACTACCTTGTACACATACACGCATACATACATTCTCACACTTGCGCACACACACAGAAGTGTACGCTCAAACTACCTTGTACACATACACGCATACATACATTCTCACACTTGCGCACACACACAGAAGTGTACGCTCAAACTACCTTGTAAACATACGCATACACACGCGAGCGCGCATACACAAACACACACAATCCTTTAAGCACTGAAATGACGTGTGCCTGTAGAGGTGCTATAGTGTGTAAACACATGACTGGCCGTGTGAGCGCTGCCATGAGAAAGCACAGAAGGGGGCGCACCTGGACGGCACAGGTGCACATGCTGGTCCTC
Source organism: Ilyophis sp. 1 JC-2022 (assembly GCA_022702515.1). Lineage (NCBI taxonomy): Eukaryota > Metazoa > Chordata > Actinopteri > Anguilliformes > Synaphobranchidae > Ilyophis > Ilyophis sp. 1 JC-2022. The sequence goes on along the minus strand of CM040401.1, from coordinate 61,685,746 downwards.
GTCGTCGGCACTGCCGCCCAGGCACCAGGCATGGTAGGCCAGGGCAAACAGGTCCTCCAGCCGGGCGGGGTGCGCGACGGCTCGGTTCAGCCTCTTCAGCCACTCCTCACACTGTTTGAAGGTGGAGAAGTGGCACCTGATACAGGACACACATGCACAAAGGGGTTATTAATACACTAATAATGTAAAGACTGAACTGGACTGCTGCACGACTATAAACGTGAGGATCACGGTTAATAATTATTCATTTTCAATCATTAATGACTAAAATACTGTGCGTTTAGGTTCAAGTTTCCACGTTTGATGTACAGAATAGACAGCTTGGAGAGAGCGTTTATTAGCAATAGCACTCCCTCTGTGTCTGTAAGGGGTGATGGTAAGTACATGGAGGGAGAAGCAAACACCCTTTTTTTCTGGAAAAAGTTATTTGTCTGCTTGCTCAGGAACGATGAAAATCGACGCGGTGAAAAGCGATACGTTTTAACTGTCCCGGACGAGGCAGCGACTACCAACAGAACCTGCTTTCAGCAGAAGTAGGTCACATCATATCCCTGCGCGCTTTTAAAAAATCACCAGCCTGCCTTTTCTGCCAACGCACTTCAGCCAAAATGTCGCAGTGACTTAACAGGATTCGTATCTCAACAGAAAAATGGGGGAGGGGGGGGGGGTGTCATCTGCTCACAAACGTTAACTGCATGAATGTGAATCACGCCGCCTCGTCTGTATGATCTTAACAAGGCCTCAACAAAATCATGCGTCATACTCACCATTCATCCATGTTGTCTGCTTTAAGACTTACTACATTAGCTTAGGAATCTCTCTTGTCCAGGGCAGTTTATATTAAAAAATCTCATATTTATCTCATATCCTGCTTTGCATAAGTACCAAAGAAGCGATTCCCTGGGAGTATCAATTTTTCTAAAAAGTCTGTATAGCACTTTGCAAAAGTATTGAATGAATAAAGTTATTATTATTTTCTTTTTAACCTTCCAGCTACAAGTACACTCCCTTTACCCCTGTGTCACACTGGCTAATATTAGCATTGTTCTGCAGTGTTACAGTGGGTAGCTACAGGCATAATGAGTAAAACATAGAACAGAGTGAGGCTGAAGCTCTGGTAATATGAAGCCCGGTGTTGTGGACAGACCTGTGATGGGCGGGGCCTCAGTGCTCACCTGACCACTTTGGAGTCCTTGCAGACGATGTGCAGCTGGAACATGCCCCTACTCTCCACGCTATCGATCAGCCGGAGAGGGACCTGGCGAGGGCAATGAGTGGACAAGTATGAGGCGAGTCCGGGCCCAGCTTACACACAGGATTCCCCCCATCACGTGACAGGGTGCAGCCAATGAAAATGCTTTACAGCATCATAAAATGCACCGCAAAATCACGAAAAGAAAAAATGAACCGCAAGTGAGTGTTAGAAAGTTGGTCACTGTAGTCTCCGTTTGAACAGCAAACCGGTATGTTGAAGGTTGCTGTTCTGGTGGTTAACCTTGCCATGCAGGGACCCTTTAGAACTCAATCCATTACATATAACAGTTAATTTCATCACACAACATCATGCGAATTACCACTGTATTACTATTCAAGAGTTATGAGGGCCTCAAACAAGAGCAATTCAATTAAATTTTAGTATAGATAAGAGTAAAACTTCAAAGTTTTCTTCAAATGGTTAAATATGGTTACAAAACACTCCTGATGTACTGAAATCACAGATCATAGATCATAAATAGATAAACTCTCGGGAAATGAACATGAACCAAACTCATTTACAAGTTGTTACTCCTTTTTCTAGTCGAGATTGACTTCAGTCGAGCATTTTAGTTGTTAGCTGAAGTGTGTGGAGTTAGGTGGGAATGAGCGAAGCTAAACACAGAACAGTACACCACTCTGTGAGGACAGTTCTGCTCAGCACACTCCAAGAGAGAAACAGTAGCTTCAGGAGGGTTCAGAGTATGCCAACATAATGCATCATAGTTTGTGTGTGTGAGTGTGAGCGTGAGCATGTGTAAGTGTGCATGTGTGTGCGCGCGTGCGTGTACACGTTTGAGCATGTGTATGTGAGAGTGTGTGTGTGCATGTGTGAGCGTGAGGATGCGTGTGTACATTCATGAGCGTGTATATGTGGTTGGGGGAGTTGTATCCTGCACGCTAAAGGAAGTCGTGCATAAGCTCATGACTCTGCAGAATCTGCAATCTTCTGCAAGCCTCGCTCAGCCACGAGGCACTTTTCCCTTTTCCTGTTCAAATTCAGCTCGGGTCTTGTGGAGGTGGAGTTGCTATGGTAACAGCAGTATTGTCAATGTCGGTGTAGTTCATGCTCAATTGTCTGGCTTTTGCGTGACTGAAATCACAGCGGTAAAATCAAGGGCACCGTTTTACTGTCGTCTGAATTATAAAGTGATTCTGGTCATTTTATGAAAACAACTTTGCAGCAACATTGATATGTAAGAAAATAAACAATTACTCCTCTTTCATTAGGCGTGGTTGTGAAACCACACCTTTTGTTACCTTCTGCTTATTATTCCGCCACTTTTTGAGAACCAATCTCTTCCTACACCATTCACACCATCAACACCATTCATACCTCATAGTATACCTTTATACAACCCTCCAGGTTGCTATTACTTTTTACCTTTATACCACATATACTTTTTCAGATAATTGCCTAAAAAAATGAATGGGAAAACCGATGCAATAGAACGTGGATGCTATTACACTGCTTATAATATCACAATGCCTTCCTCTACAACACTGTTATGACCTAACAATACTGTCCTGATGTCCTGATGATTTGACATTATCTTTTCGTGCTTTCATCACAATTCATTACTTCTTTGCATCACTTCCAGGTTCTTTAGAGTGCTTACCACAAAATACATCACCATATTTTAACACTTTCACCTTCTTTAGATCCCTTTATACCGCATTACCACTTCATACCTTTTATTTACCACCCCACACTATACCATATTACCATCTTTCTATACCATTTCCAGCAATCGATACCTCTGCGAAGCAACCACACCTACAATTTATGTCTGCTATCCAGAGCATGAGACAGTAACAAATTAGCCACCGTGGCTAATGTTAGCTACTGCAGGGTATTGCAGCAGCTATAAAAATTCAAGCATTCTATATGCCAAGCCAAACCTTGCATTGTATCTAGTTGCTTCATAGAACACTGCTGTAATATTACATTTGATATTCTGAAACTAAGCTGTTATATTCTCCAATTAAGTTGTCCTAAAATGGGTTGACAGTTGACATAATAGGTGCAATCACAAATGCCCACACATCGATGGAGTATCAACTGCGACTGAGTTTGAGGTCAGTGCAGTGGTCACTCAAGTGGTATTTAGAAAAAATGCACAGCAGTACAGAATGTAGCAATGATCTGGGTTGTAAAATTTTTCAGACAAAATGAGTTTCCGTTGTGCTCGAGTCACACGCACGCACGCACGCACACACACGCACGCACGCACAATACCTGTGAGTTTGTGCCTTGTAGGTAAGGGGTGACATAAGCGGTTCAGTTTGTTGTGGCAGAATGCGATTAGAGGTATAGAACCAATAGACTCAGTTAAAAGTTCTTGCATCATGCCAACACTTCAGAGAATCCTTGTGTCTTAAACAAGGTGCCTGACGGGAGATGGGGGGAGACAGGGGTGCACAGTACTCACTGAAATCTCATCGTCCACACCTGGGTAGGTCTACAGCACAATGGCACAGGGAGAGGAGACAGAGGAGGAAATGGAGAAAAGATTAAACTAAAAACCAAAAGAATGGTTAAATGAAAGACAAAGTACAAATTGTGAAAAGCAGGACAAACAGAGAGGGGGGGAGGGGGTGATGACTATAACCAGGATATAAATGAACAGACATCATGGCTGAAAGAAACAGTTGATAAAAAAAGGGAAATGGGGTAAAGGGCAGGGAGAAAAGAGACTGCATTCCTCCTCCATTCTGGTTCAAATATCTCCTCCATTCTGGCTCAAACATAATGAAGACCTCACGGCCCCAATGTTCCTTCATACGGAAAGAAGTCAAGGTCACAAATGTTTCTGTACCTCTATAATGAGGGGACATGGTTTAAAGGAAACAAAAACACTGCCCGGTTTCAATGCATTTCAATAAGACAGCCAAGGTCAGGACAGCAAGCCGGAAAGCCTTTTTTCAAGCACCTGTCTATGTGGTAGGCAGGAAAGAAATGTACTGTGTGAAGTGATTATTCTACATTTACCCAACACCGTCCCCACCACCCAAATAGCATCCTTTAATGGCATAAGGAAATCATCTCTGTGAGAGAGATGAGAAATGTATTTCCCCAGGGTGAGTGAAACGGGCATGTTGAAGCTGCTCTCAATACATTGCAGTTTTGCTCATGAAAGAGATTTGAAAATATGTAACATTTTATCCCTTATAACGTGGCTGTTTCGCAATTAAATGTGTAGGAGGAATAGCAAAGAAATGGCAAATGATGTTATGACACCTGACATAGCTATCCAGCATTTGATGTTGCGCAGATAACAAAAATAATTATTTAAATATGAACAATTAGGACCGATAACTATAAAATAGGTTGTTTATGGTATTTTCTCACACAGGCTTACAGTGCCACTTTCAAGATTTGGTTACTAAGTGCTTTACCGAAATATGAATTCAATATTAAGTTTTTTCATGGTATCAGAATCATTACGTGCACTGAAAGCACTTTGTCTACCACTGTAGCTGGACAACAACCAAGCAGCGTGGAAACGAGAGCGGTCAGACCCGGGCATTATGATGTCAGCTCCTCAGCGATACCCTCCATCTGTCTGGCACAAAGACTACACGCAAAGCATTGGGAATCCCAAGCCTGTATGCTTAAAGTGTCTCGGAAACAGGTGTGCTGATCGAGGATCAGTCTTGTCTTTCACCTCATAATGGATAAGGTCAGAATATGAACAAGGGAAACCTGATCCTCTATCAGCAGTCTTACTCAAAGAGGCTTTGAATACAGGCCCAGGTGTGACCTCGACCTCAGAGCCCGGATCAATCCCCTGACTCACGGCTAAACCACCAATCTAGCCCTTCACCCCACACCTCAGAGGAGCCTCAAAAGCGACCGTGCAGAGACTGTGGCTGAAGACCAGTCATGTTGACTATATGTGATGCAATTTAGGCCCCAGGAGACCTCAAATGAGACACTTTACTTCAAGGAGATTGTGGGAATTAATGATTTAAATGGAGCAAAGTGACTAACCCTTCGGTCAGTTTGTGAAATATAAAATTAATCCACCAATGTCATAGCACTGCACCTAATGCTCATTGCCGTTATGAAAGAACCCGATTAAAAATAAAAGAATATCATTTTCTCCATGGAAGTTAAACTTGAAGGTGTAATTTAGTTTCTTCAAGGAAACTTTTAGCTCTTATCAGAAGAGATGAGATTAAAGTGAGCCCAGCGACAAACAGACCCAGACTTGTAGGAGCCATGGTGTCAGTGAGCTTGGTACGTCTAACAAAACACACCCTGAGCTTATTTTTTGATACTTATGCTTAATTTTACGGAGAACTTGGAACAATTTCAATCATATAATTATCAATACAGAACTAAACACTGGGTGCAGCGATGACAGAAACAGAATGAGTCTTGGCGCTTTAAACGGTCGCCCGCGGCTGCTTCTGAGCTCGTGTTGATTGGCGGGGAGCTGCGAGCTGCGAGCGCACGGGTTTATGTTCAGGAGAGCCGACAATTTCAAGGCCGGGGGAAATGCAAACAATCAAAACCGTGTCCTTTTTCCGGAGCCCGTCCACTGACGTCAGGCGCTGACGCAAGCTCAGTCCGGACTCACGGACCCCTTGAACCCGGGATCATGTTAAAGGCCTGGGCCGTCGCATCAAAGGGACTCCCGTCTGCAGTCTCTAAAATGGGGCCAACTTTTAGAGCAAGGGAGCGCACTGACAAGGTTGTGAAATTCTGTCGGCTCAAGCCAGAAGAAGGTTCCACTGTGGCAATGTCCCTGATAACCGGAAATTCAATAGAGTGGGCTTTGCACCCGTTGGGTTGGGCTTTGCACCCATTGGGTTGGGCCTTGCACCCAATTATAAAGACCATTTATGAGTTTATGAGACATGGAAACAGCATTAATTCCAAGTAATGCAGACCGCACTGACTGAAACTTATAACTCAAAGTTAAGGACAGTTTGTTTGAACAGGAGCCCAGCATGTTAGCCTGGGTTCCTACAGGACTGGCCAGTGAGGATTTCAAAAGAGCGCTTGTGATGTGAAGGTCTCTGTACTTACATTGATGATCGAATCCTTGAATTTAATGTGAAGTCTGTAGTTTGATATGGCGATGATGCCGTCATCGGCACGGCCGAGATACTCAACCCCTTCCCCCTGAAGTACTGGAAATGGCACCTGAAACAACATTAAAATGCAACACATATTTAATAAAACACATCGGATATCAATCTCACAGTACTGCGGGTTTTGTTGACTTCCAGTTGTCCTGGCCTTGGATAATGTTATGCCTGTTAGCCCAAGGCCTGACCCTTTCACCAGCACAGCAGACAAGTTAATCTTCTTCCAGGTTGCTAGATCAAAACATCTCAGATTTTTAAAACAAGCACTGGGATTAAAGGCTGCTGAGAAATAGTGACAGACTGATCTATTTTCATTAATACAGTGTTTGTTTTTAACAGAAGCAGTCTCACTTATCAGGTTCATAACCTTACAATACTATGAGACTGACCAGGTTCATACCATGATGCAAGTCCACCCAACTTCCAAGGGTGGGCTTGCTCATACACAATCTTGTCTCATTAAAAATAGGTTTTGGTGAGAACCTTTATACAGTCGGGGGGCCTTTAAAAATTTAAATCCTATTTTGCTTAAATTGTCAGGGTCACAGGCCTGCAGCCTCAACGGAAAACACAAAACAAAACGGTTTTTGGGAGGATAACCATTCTCAGGATGGCTGTGGATGTCTGCGGCTTTCCCGTTTCAGTCAGTAAATACAAAACCCGCTCAACAAATATTCACAGCCTCTTCCTTATTTATTCATGCATGCTGCTGCTGTGCCGTTTGTGTTGATGTGTTGATGTGTTGATGTGCCCTATCATGTCGCATCATGTTACGCATGTTACCATGTCCTGAATGGCACGTGTTATGCAACATTTCCGAATGGAAAATAAAGTATTACAACAAGCAAACCAAATACAATAACTTTTTCTCTTCTGAGAATTATATCTTAAAAAAGAATGTTCAACATGGACCTATGAAAGTTGCTGAGCAGTGCTGTACCCTGACAATGAGAAGCAATGTTTTTGGAACATCATATTTCGGTTATGTGTCCCCTTACTAACATAAAGGCTTAGACTCTGAACAAGACGCGCACAGCTGCTAATTGGTTCACTCAGTTTAGGCCCTTTAATTACACAGCCAGAACATCAAGGAAACAGAGGAAAAAGACAAGCAGCTACTGGTGCTAATTTCTAAATCAGAATCTTCTCAAAAGGGTCCTATCAATTTAAAAGTCGGTTCAACAAATAAATAGAGAACTAATTGGACGTCTAGGATAATGATAATGAATCAACCTTAACAACACTTCAAAACAATGATTGCTTTTAGTATATTGTGTATATTTAGTATATTATGTCAATTTACATTCATTTTGAATTTGCCAGCTGATGTGTGGCACCTTTATGGATTATCAATAGCACGGAGACAAATAATTGTTCCTCTTATTTGCCTTTTAACTGTGCCTTCCTCTTATGTGTAATAGATGCCTGTCATAAACGCAGTGATATTTCATCTGTAAATGTGTTCCAGAGGAACATGACAGTGAGTGCCTATCACCATTAAATAATGCATCGCCTACGTGCACCGATCGCTGATTCATCCTGCAGAGAGAAGAGTAATATGGACTCAATTGGCACGACTGGATAAGAGATTCTGGCAAATTAGGCACTTTGACAAAAATGACAAATGTCTCAACGGTAGTTGTGTGATTCTGAACAGTACGGCCGTTTTATTTCAGTACTCCCGCAGTGGGCAACGGCAGAGAGGGTGAACAAAAGTCATGGATTTGCTTGCGTTCCTGAGAAATTATTCAAAAAGGTATTATTCAAAAAGTGTCTAATCTTCAACACTAATCCACCCGTCGGTGCCCATTCTACATCAGCGGTTCTGCACAGCCATCTGTACGGATACCACTGGCCCATTTTAACCAGAACCAAGACCACCGGAAAAAGCTATTGAATGAATGGATAAGGTTGTTTAATCACTGAAGGAGAGGGCTGCTGGCTCAGAGTGCTCTCTGTCTATTGTGGGGATTAAAACCTCCACTTTTATTAATGGTTTCGGCTCTCTGCTTCAAACCCGCGCCAAAGTCAAAAAGAATTGTCCTCAGAGTGGAACCGAAGGGGTAACGTGCAGCTGCAGTGAAACCCCGCTAACCCTTTGATCGCGTTCCGCCTCAGTGACTCGGCGAACGCCCTTCACGTCCCGCATTGAGCGGGACAGGGAGACTGGGGGGGGCAGAACGTTACTCGCTTGTATCCAGAACTACCCGAGCAGGCCATTTTTCAAGCTTGCCTTGTTGCTAGCTCCCACGGGATGCAACCAAAACAAAACGCAGCTTCCTAAACAAAGGGCTGTAGATGAAACTACACTAAGATCAGGTGAGGCCATCTAGGTTACATGACACGTTACAGACTTAGACTGAAGCACAGCTTAAACACAGGCTATGTTCAAGATGCATAAAGAAGGATCACTGGAGCAGTCAAAGCACAGAAACCATACTTTTAACAAAACAGGCTGACTGACGTCTCGACATCTGGGACATCTTCCTCAGAGTCAACAGTAAAGCAGTAAAAATGCCATGTACGTCTCTTAGTAATGTTTGATTACACAGATGGGATTGCTGTTTTAATGGCGACGTTAGCACAATAGCCCTAAACCGAGATGGCTGGATCAACATGCTGTCCTATCAGAACACTTAAGGCTTCAGAACCATATTGCAAAACTGGTATTCCAAACTCAAGAGGATGAGTCACTGGGTCTGCAGTCAGCGCAGCAGAAGATATTCCGTCACGTTTTCCTTGTTACAGCCGCCGACAGCGCTGATAAAGGAATGAGTAATGTGTCCTGACGAGGCTAGTGAGTCGTGACTTTAGGCCAAGCCTCCCTGGTCAGGAAGCTGAACATACAGCTGGGAAAGGAGAGAGGTGTGCATACGCACAGCAGAGCAGCGGGCGTGACTCTGCAGCACGCACACACACGGTACAGGCACGCTCGCGTGCACCGTCTGAATGACAGATGCTCTATAATTTTATTTTTTACATTTTTTTTAAAGGAATCCGGAATCATGTTTTCAAAAATATGTAGAGTACTGAAAATGGAAACACAATAAAGCACCAACAGTTCAGGCCTGTGAGCAATTAGCAGGAAAAGTGTCAGGTTACAACACAAAGCTTGTCTGCGTCGCAGCATTAGAGGAGATAATAAGATAGGATTTCCCTTTCTGCGAATCCCCTTCCATGTACAGCTAAAACGAAAGATGTTGTGCGAGTCGTGGAGATGTTCTAACTGAAGCCGAGGGATTCTGTACCGGCAAGCAGAGGAGACGGCTGCAGTTTGCCTGCAGCAAGGTGCATATCGAGAACATCAGCTGTCAGTGGTATTATCGAGGGAACCACTGCCTGAAACCACGCGATAGCACTGCCTTTGAAATATTCAGTAACACATTTCTGAAAGAGAAGCAGAGCCATGCCGTGACCTCCAGTGCAAGCTGTGGAACAAAAAAAACTAAAAACATTCCAGAGAGGGCTTTGTTATGTACAGAGCTGGTTCAGTAAACGCTGTCTGAGCCATTCAGACATTGGTTTCAGGCAAATTCTGCACAAAAGGTGAGAACAGGTCACATCTCCATGTACTCCATACAACCTCATGATGAACAGATCAGAATAAGAATCAAACACAAAAATTTATAAAACAATAATAAACAATATGCACTTCAACTTTATACATTTCAACACTCAGGTAGGGCAACAAATACAAATGTATAATATCTGAAAAAAGACAACAGCAGGGGTGCACTGATACCACTGTCTAATTTAAGAATCTCCTCCCAAAACTGAAAACCCCATAAGATGACACAACACCCCTCTAATTAGAAAAATGTCTGGACGAGCAGGTACATACCACACATGGAAGTACATAATCACTCAAGGATCTTCCTATTCAACCCCTTGTGGTTGTTCCTAACACATTAATTTACATGATACTTTCACTTTTAAAACCTGGAAAAATACGGGCGGGGTATCAAAAGCATGTTCCTTCTGTATAAATGTATTTAAGTGGAGAGTGAACATGCCTCACTTCGCTGACACCTTTCTCTCAACAGCGTTTTGTATCGACTGTGCGGCTCGGTTTCTGCAGCTCAGGGCAGAGCTCCACGGCTCACCAGCCCAAAGGTTCCCCCGTCACACATGTCACTCCCTGGGGTAAATTGGTGGCTGGACCTCAATGCAACATGTCTTCAAGAATGACATCCCTGAAGAATTAATGGTGGAATCGCTCTGGGCAAGCTGGCATAGGGACTATATGGGCTGGCCTGTTCTCATGATCACATTCTCTTATATTCTTATGTTCTATTCTAAAAGGGTTCCGCCTTGGCTCGGAGGCCGTTTTATATGAGTGTTTTTTTTGTAGTTGTTTTAAATTATAAACATGCCAACTTTTCTCTTTGGCCTCATAATTGAATAATTTAGCTCCCTTTGCAGAATGCAAGCAGCAGGCTTACACTGCATCTTTGAGATGTTGGCAAACACGAGTCTTCCAGTCAAGCTCACTTCCAGCCAAGGCAGTCCCGCTCACCGTCTCCATCACCATGCTAATGCTGAGTCCCCATAAGAACGCCAGACGGCTGATGAAAGCAAGCAGGTGAACCATTCAGACGATCCTAAACCCCCCAACAAGGCAAAGACAGGCTGGAAGCATCCAAATCCATGCTAAAGTAGCATTTTAATATACAGTATAGACCTTTCCGTGTGTGTGTACACACCCCCACACACATGTATTCTTAGACCAACGTAAATGCGCTATTTCCTCAATCCGGGCTCATTGTACGTCAAGTGAAGATGCTAGCTCAGTGGGAAGGTGGGCTCAAGGATTCCAGTAATATGCAGAACTCATCATACAAGCTCAGAGTAAAAAGGTTTCAGCGTGTTTGGGAAAGATTATTCGTGATAACACTTATCAGGGGATCACAGGGGCAGGATTCATTATTTCACCCAAGTGTGATTCTTTTTTCAGTAAGTAACCCTAGACTTGTTTGCAATTCAGATTCAAAGACATTTTTACTGGTGGTCAAAAGTAACTTGGCAAATCATACTGAAGTGGTCTGCTCTCTCAGCTGCTGATACTGAGCGGACCAAATGGAGCACTTATACTGTGGAAACCATTCAGCAGCCATCATTATCATTACATTACAATCATTTGGCAGATGCTCTTATCTAGAGTGATGAACAGTAGTGGAGAACATCAGTGTTTCTCTCAGGAACACAAGAATGTGGTTCCACCAAAGAGGCATAAGGACGATAAAGTGTAATATTAACCTAACAAAGAACTATTTGTATTGGAACAAGAAGGTACAATTAGACAGATAAATCTTACACAGCTATACCTATAACATTATCCAAAATGAAGTCCAAGGAAAGAGAGAAAAAAGAAAAGATATCTAAAGGTGGGTTGGAAGATCCGTGGTGCATAGAGGAAGAGGTGAGCTTTCAGTCTGCATCGGAATCACCATCAGCTGATAAAAAAAAAAAAGTATAGAAGTTTCCCCCATGTATGCAGGCTACAGCAAGCGGGCTGTGTGAAGTAAACGGGCTGTGTGACGTAAACGGGCTGTGTGCAGTAAACGGGCTGTGTAAAGTAAACGGGCTGTGTGACGTAAACGGGCTGTGTGAAGTAAACGGGCTGTGTGAAGTAAAATATAAAGACACAGGCTTACCTTTACATTTCGAGGATATGTACTGAAAATAAAGTTGTTTCTGAGCTGGTAATTGAGCCTATTTCTATTCTCCACCACAATCTCACATCACAATAATAACCCACTAATAAGCACATGCATCACCAGTATTGCCATATACACGAGACATCTTTATTGTCGACCCCATTCAAAGACTCAGGCTGTTAATGCTCAGCAAAACAACTACTCTGATATTCAGCTTGAAAAAGAAACGGGGGAGGGGTGGTAAAAAGCAGAACAGCTGTTTAAAATAATAAAATAAATGGACGCCTTGCTCTGCAATCTCGCATACAAAGACGTCCTCATTAGTGAGTTTACAATGGGGGATTTGCTTTTCCTCAAGGTTTTCCCAGTTCAATGTGGATGAGCTGTGCACAGGGGGGAAACGGGAATGATTATCACAGCTACCAAGCAGGCCCTTCATCTCTGAGGTGCACAGAAGACTGTTAATGTAAGGTAGGGTGTGAGGGTGTTACAGTTTGGGAAGGTAACTTGTTGGGCCATAAAACAAGACTAAATAAATTTCTGTCAATTAATCCCACCATTATAGCATGCCTAAGAAAATAGCTATTTTACCTAAGTAACAATGAATTACTTATCATAAAATAATTTAAAATGAACACCCAAAGCCAAGGAAATGGACAGATATACAGACATGTATCACTGTCTTGAGTTTCGAAGACTGCAATGTCCCATTCCCCAGGCTCTGTTAATCATCCCCTCACATCGTGCTTCTCAGGCGGAATCCAAGATGCTTTGACGACCCCGAACAGATGGATCCTTAGTGCGCCGTGACTGATGGCGAAGAACCCTCGTAATGGAGTTCGGGGCTGCTGGTGCAGCTTTGTTCTGGGTAGCGAGCTACTATTTCTGAGTGAACTCACCGATGGCCACTGTCTAGAGAGGCCGTAAACACAATGAGCATGGCCACAGGATGCTGCCTCATTACAGCCACTGATGAGATTCCCTCCCCTTTCTGAAGGGAGAAGTGCTGAGGTGTGTGCTAAAGGCCTGCAAGGCCTCGATTATATCTCAACCACCAGCCAAAGTGGCTTATGTTGCACCGGGAAGGATCTGGCTTATGGATGGTTAAAATTGGCATAAGCGAGCAGTATTTATTTCAGTGTAGAAATTTCGTATCACTGCTAACAATGACTGCATTTCCAGATTGCAGAATGATGGCCAAATTTGGCCTTTTAAGTGCGCATGTGGCAGTGCGATTGGAAGAGTGGACAGACTCAAAGTTTCTTTGGAGCCCGTCTGCTGGAGACTTTCCATTCTATGTGGAATTGCGTGCCAATAATCCCTCGACCAAATGGCGCCTCATTCTGCATTCTTCTGATTTGGACCTGAAGTCCAGATTGAACTTCATTCCTCCTGATAACTGCAGATATGAGAGCTGTAAGGAAACTAAGCATCAAAACCGGACCAGAATACTATTTGCTCATTATGACTCAAAGGTTTGACCCAATGATGACTGTCCGTCAAATTCCCAATCTGGTGCTTTCAAACTAATTAACTCCCACTCTTAAAGGGATACTTCATTTTCAAGTGAAGGCTTTCCATATAATTTCAGTTGTATGTTTATGTTTTCGGATTGGCCAAAACAATTTTTGTGTGCGATGAAAGATAGTTTATATATTTACAGAAGTTTCTGATGACCTGCGGGCTTTAGAACGGCAATTTGGGGATTTGTGGTCCAAAATTACACTTCAAGTAGGCCTAACTTCAAAGCAGCTTGTACAGCAATGTTATTTTTCCAGAGGCACTACATGAACAGCATTATTCAAAAATACCAGTTTTTATATTTTGCTGTACTTCTTTGGTTTGCATGTGCCATAGGACATAGTACCAACCGAAAATAACATTAAACATATTATTTTGAAGAATAATCAGGTAATAGACACACAACATCAGGGCATATTGTGGATGCACAAGCTGCTTTGGAGTTACTTCAAGTGTATTTTCTAACTTTAAACAACAAACTTTCAAATTTCTCCAATGAAAGATAATGCAAGTCCCTATAATTAGAATGACCTATAAAACACTTTCTTTCACAGAAGATATAAATATCATTGTTTCCTTTAATCATGTCAATTTCCATTAGGCGTCCCAAAAATAAATGACAAAAGAGAAAAGAGCACCACGCTACAACTTAAACCTGTTTTGCTCTCGATTTATCCTGGTTGGGCACCTCAGAATGGTGAGAGAAACTCAGGCCAAGCTCAAATCTCCAGGAACCCAGTCTTATCTCTCAGCTGCACCAGGTCAGTATGACTGCACCACTCAAACATTTGTTTTTGCAGGAAAACAGAGACTTAAAATTCAAACCCGCCTGTGGGTACACCCGGTGTGCTTATGCGCAGGGTGTTCCATTCTGTTTTAATAAGCATAAAAGGGACAGAGGAAATCAATGACCATGAATACAGAACACCGAAGACATACAGTCTACCCGTATGTTTTAAAACAACGCAATATTTTTCACTGAAAACCGTGGGGAAGAGGGGTGTGGCTGCAAACACCATGAGATAACCATCATAAATACTGGTAGGGCCTGCAGCACTTTTTACTGGCTCCCCAAAAAAAACTGCAAATCCCCAAATATATATATTTTTTATATATATAATTTGAGAACTGTGCCTCCGAGGCATTAAAAGACTTTCATCTGCTCCATTATCATAAACCTTTTCCTCTCCACTCTCATCCCCTGAAAACCAAAAGCTCCCACTGAGAAATCAGTGTAATAATTTTAAAATTCTTAGTTTTAATTAAAAATGCATTGGTCAGTGAAAACATTAATCAAGCTCTTGACTTTTTCTGAATTTTCTGACTGTTTTAGTTCTGTAAGCAGCAACAATATTAAGTTAATGTAAAAATACAATTAATACTGAATGTATTGTGCAGTAATGTATTACTGAATCACTTGTGAATTAATATTTTGCAAAGTCAAGTGATGTTTTGTGTCTACTCTAAAACAAGATACAACATGAATCACGACACCTTGCCAGGCTTCTAATATTTACTATAAGACAGTACTTTGTGGGTAGGCAGATACCCACTTGCATGACAAGCACAGACCAGAAACTAGTGAGAAATCTAGATATTGTGAAAATATCCACCAGATTTAATGCAGAGGAATTTACAGTCGGGTTTAGTAGCAAAAAAGTCTATTAAAAGACTAGCATTGAGGCACTGGATACATTATGTGATCCATGTTTGAATGCATTACGAGTATGCAGTAATGTTAATTGAAATAACTTATTAAAGTAATTAAAAATGCAACCTGTATAACTTGAAGATCAGAAGTTGTTCTGGGGGACAGTGAGAATTAGAAAATTTTCATTAAAATCCATATACAGACTTATATTTGAAGGAATAAAATCTTTAAAAAAACACATTTGAGCCGTGGTAACTTTGGATTTTGACCTTCTCAGCAGATAATTAGTTCTATGGACCAGAGAGGAGAATATTTGAGTTAAACATGATCAAAATCAATTGGTCTGGCTGAGCAAGAAAAAGATTTGAAACCTTTGTGAGCTGGTAATTTAGGGCCTGATTTACAAAGATGTTTGGCGGGTGCAAAAACTTTTAGCACATGCAAAACTAATAACACAACCAATGATTGGTGCAAGAAATCCAATCATTTGTCATGTTATTGGTTTTGCGTGTGCTAAAGGTTCTTGCACCTGCTAAACATCTTAGTCTTTTGAAGAAGAAATCCATGCAATCCTGCTCGTGGAACATGTTGAGACTGCCAATCAGAAGCTTCTGTGGCCATTCCATTGACCCCATGACCCAAAAATCAATACGACCTTTTGGACCCGCTGAGCACAATATATGCGTCAAGTTCAATGAAAATCAATGCATAATTGGCTAAGCTGGGAACAACAAAAGTAAATGTGTCAGCGTTTAATCAGAACATAAAAATATATTAGTCTAATGAGTGCATCTGAATACATCCTTGCACAATGTGTGTCTGTGTCTCCAATATATTACACATGCACACACAGACACTATGTGATGATTTTATATCGTCACCGGTAG
Source organism: Ilyophis sp. 1 JC-2022 (assembly GCA_022702515.1). Lineage (NCBI taxonomy): Eukaryota > Metazoa > Chordata > Actinopteri > Anguilliformes > Synaphobranchidae > Ilyophis > Ilyophis sp. 1 JC-2022. Next base: position 61,669,676 of record CM040401.1, on the reverse strand, counting down.
AACTTCAGCCTTAATATGCGACAGTATGATAACTGTCCGGAACAATTCTGCAGTAACTACGGTTTCACTGTATCACTGAGTCACTGAGTAGCAGAAATGTGGTGCTACACATGGATATAATTAATATTAGTATGTACATACCCTCATCTTTAAAATAATGTGCCCCAATGTTCTCTGATAGGAATATGTTAATGTTTGTTATTGAAGCTTGGCTTCTCAATACATTTAGAAAAACTGACATTAAAATATTTTGTGCCCTTCATTGGAATGGTTCTCTTAAGTAAAAATAATGGTCGAAATGCATAGAAACGACAGACAGAATCTGATTTTCTCAAAACTGGTTTCCCAGAAATTGATTAGACATAGTTCTAGACTAAAAGAAAAATTCAATGACTATCGACATTGAAAAAAGTTTTTAGTCTAGTACTAGGCTCAATCCATGGGCATGGGCACCAATTCTTGAACTTCAGGCAACCGGCCGAGGAAGCGTGTGACAGAGGAAGGGTGCAGCAATGCATGATGGGACAGTGATATACATGACATGACAAACGCAGTATTAATGCAGTCAGCATTAAGCATTAATCTAGTGATAACTCTTTCTGTGGGGAGAGCCCGACACTCACCTGTAGACTGTCCTCTTCTTTCACCAGGTCCTTCTGGGGGAACAGGTCTTTGGCCTGAATGTACTCCAGGCTGGGGGGTCCCTCCTCTCCCTGTTAGACAGAAGCATAGAGGAAGTCAGCCCTTCTAATTAACCAATCGATGCAGACCTTGGTAAGTAGAAGCAGGTGTTGTCCTAGTGCTGGGCTAGAATAAAAACCTGCAGCCACATCAACCCTTTTCAGATGAGATCACCTCCGCTACAAAACGTCTACGCTGGATCCCCTGATGAAGATAAAAATACTTGTGGAATGCGAGCCCTGTCAGAAATTGTTGGTTTTTACTACGGGTCCCCCCCCCTCCTCCAAAAAATAGTACATCACAGATATACTGCAGAATTAGCTCACAGGTTCTCACAATTAATTTACAGATCTTCACATGGTGGCCATCCTGGGCCACATGCCATCAATAAATACAACTGAGGGTCACAGAGTATGCAGTGCACACACGCACGCACACACACACAAACGCAATTTCTATTATTTTCACATTACTGACATTTCTTACATGGCGGGTGATTTAAATAAGCAGTTTCCTGCAAAATTTCTCTCAGGTTACGTTTCTCCTCAAATGGCCTCAGAAAGTTTCAACTCATTGTTTCTTTCTCAAGAATGACTTCCTGTTCAGCAACATACTATTACAGAGGATTGTGACCATATGCAGAAACCCCAAATTAAACATTGACTGCAGGCCTTGTGCAATCTGGTCACTGTACCTGAAACAAGGTGAAGGACCGTTTGTTGGCATGTTCTTGAAGGTGAAACACTAGGAACTTGGCATGACTGGACAATAGGGTTGCAAAGAGGCGGAAAATTTCCGGAAACTTTCCGGAAATTTACCATGGGAAGTTAAGCTCGGAAATTATTATTATTGCAAAAGTTAGCCTATAACATGGAACTTAAATTTTGTTGGAAAATACACAACTACAATTCTATATCTTGCAGCATGCTTTGGTTAAAACAACCCAATTTAATGTGAATTCAGTTGAATTTCAACCCTGCACTGTGTCACACTGGTTTTGGAAGTGACTTCCCCATTCATTTAGACCATAAACATTAACTAAAACTTACTTTTAAACTATTTCTAGTGATTATGGCTTACCATCAATTTCCTGGATTGTTCAATATAACAAAATGTTTTTCTGGACCAGCTTCGAGTCTATTTTACGTTTTTGTATTTTTTTGTGAATATACCAGCGCTGCCACTAAAAACTTGATGTCCCATAATTCCCTCCAGATGGTTCAATGAAGTAAAATGGCCAAATTAGCAAGGTGGTCTGCACTGCCAAAAATGTCCAAACGAGATGATATCTGATTGGTCAAGAACCGCCCGTGCATTGCAGTAATGGATATGTAGTCCGTTAAAGTGGACTACAAACCGGACTAAAAATCATTAATCATTACTTTCAAAAAAAAAAAAATTGGAGCATGCAATGTATGCTCTATATCCTTATACCAGGAACGTTTCGGCTCATTCTATAAATCAGATTTCAAGAAATTGTCGATAGCCCGTTCTATCTGTCATAAGAAATTAACTTCCGAAACCAAACTCCACCCACGTCTGACGTACTCACTTGAGTACTCCATTACAAGTGCAGTGCATTCTTTTATCACATGCACAGCTAATTCCCAGCATCCTGCACACTACAGCAAGGCTATTGAGGCCACACTACTGCACGTGAGCCCAGAAACTACATCCATTTTGAATCCATTTTTTTTGTGGAGGCGGTTTAGGAAATACATTTATTTTATACAACATTCATGTTTTTTGTTCAATGAAGGAATCCATTAAAGTTCTACTCACAAATGTTTGCATGGATGTCTGCTTATGACAAAACAAAATGTTTATATTTATGTCTGCATATGACGAGGTAAATACAGCTAGTACAAATAACATTTCCCCTTCATTCCCGTTTATTCCCATTTATCCCCATATATTCCCGTTAATTCCCATGTAAAGTTTCCACCTTTAAATATTCCCGGATATTTGCAACCCTACTGGACAATACAACATGCAAGCATTTGCAGGACTAAAGTATTACAAAATAACATCAACTAAACCAAGGGGGGATGGTAATGTTAAATGTATTAACTTCTGCAAGAGATTTTAAGATTCATATCAAACCCTGGAGAGAATCCAGTTTGGACTGTGTCATTTTCAGCCAGTCCCCAAGTTAGTATTAGCAGGTAACATTAAACATTTACCCAACATTTTCTGCCAGCCCTTATCATTGTAATCCGGGATGAAAGGCACTGTCATAAACCAATATGAGACAGGTCACTACTGGGATCAGGGTTCACAAAACCAGTCTGATATCAAGCACTTATCAGCAAAGTCACAAGATAGGATTATCAACGACTTTCACGGCTGGTGAAAGGAACATCTGAATACTCAACTTGATATTACCAATTATTTAATAATTATAACATAAGTAATGTATATTGATGTCACATGGCGCTGTAATGGCGATATGTAGTCCAGCTGTCTCTCGTTTTCGTGTTTGTTAATTTGAATGTGTTTTGTTGTGTCGGGCTTTTGTCTTTTGTTTTGTCATGCGCTGTGTGTCTGTTGTGGGACGGGGAAGCGGGCTGGAGATTTCTCAGGGCACTCCTGTTGCTTGTTTTGATAATATTGCCGATTTATCCAGTCGGAATAATTTTGTTTATGGTCGTCACCATGAAAAACACAACATAATCGCGAATGTCCGTTAGATCTGCAGCTACAAAGTTACCATCCTTCTTCACCGTAGTTGAAGATATCAAGACTGATCCAGGACTGCAGGCAATCCTGAAAAGGCTGCCAGGGAAGGGAAGGAGAAGAGAATGCGGGGGAGGAGTGAGCGAAAACTGGGGAGTGGAGAGGTTGAGGAAGTTCGGTGCTCCGTTTCGACTGGACAGTGGACAGAGACTGCGTGTATGGAGGAAAGTCGCGGATGAATGTGGAGGTGGTTTGTGTACGTTTGTGTATATTATATAGATTCCCACCAAGAATAATACATGTATTACTAATAATAGCAATGAAAAAGTTGAATGCCTTTAATGGATCTCAATGAACTATATAGAGAACGGGTGGGGGGTAAGAGAAAAGTGCTCAATAGCACTGCTGCAGTACCATTGCAAAAAACAGTTGAACTGATATTTTGACTTTGTTCTTTCCCCATTTTGCTTGCTCTTTGTATATTGACCACAGTTTCTCTTTTCCATTTTAGACTGCACAGAAAGCCAATGTCGCTTCGCGCAAATCGTCCAGCACGTAATGATCACAATCCCAGGGAGCAAGCAAGTTAACACTAAACCGTGGAGTTAAATCTGAACTACGCTGAACCCAGCATCACAAATGATTTCTCAACATTGGAAATGAGCCCTTGCATTAGAAAAAGACAGCATCACGTCTAAGGCAGCGTAGCAAAAGTCGGTGATGCATCACCTTGACTGGAAAGTAGGCTAACGGCGTCATTTCAACGCCATTCACTTCCAGCTCTCACAACGGTGGCACGTCTGACGAGCAGAGGCAGTGCTAAGTTGTTATGGTAACAGCTCTTGGTTTAGAGTGGCAGGAGAAAAGGAAGACTGCAGTAAAGGTGGCTCTCAGGAGGGAGAGGCAGATGAGCCCTGGTTGGGTGAGGCTCCCTCCAGCCACGCGGCCCTGAGGGTGATGGACAGAGATGCGGCTTGGCTGCGATATGACGCATTCCCAGTGGACAGGCATACAGACTGCAGTCTGGGTCACTTGTAAAACATAAATAAGAGGGGGAAGGGTATGTCTCTCCACAGATACATAGGCTGAGGGAGTGTGTGAAATCACAGGGCTGACTCCCAAGTGCCGACTGTCTGAACACCTCCAATGTGGCGAGCAACCATAAATTGTAGGCCGCAGAATTTATGAGCAGCATGCACTTCCAAAGTGTATTTGGGAGTGGGGGAGGGGGTGGGGGACTAGACTCACTGCACTCCTCCAGCGAAAATCAAAAACCAGAGCTGTGATTATTCTGTGAGTGTCAAACCCACAGATTCACAGGAGCTGTGCAGCAGGGTGCTCTTAGCGTTAGCCTTCCCACCCCTACAGGAGAGCCATAGCCTTCCCACCCCTACAGGAGAGCCATAGCCTTCCCACTCCTACAGGAGAGCCATAGCATTCCCACTCCTACAGGAGAGCCATAGCCTTCCCATTCCTACAGGAGAGCCATAGCCTTCCCATCCCTACAGGAGAGCCATAGAGTTCCCACCTCTACAGGAGAGCCATAGAGTTCCCACCTCTACAGGAGAGCCATAGACTTCCCACCTCTACAGGAGAGCCATAGACTTCCCACCTCTACAGGAGAGCCATAGACTTCCCACCTCTACAGGAGAGCCATAGACTTCCCACCTCTACAGGAGAGCCATAGACTTCCCACCTCTACAGGAGAGCCATAGCCTTCCCACCTCTACATGAGTGCCATAGACTTCCCACCTCTACAGGAGAGCCATAGCCTTCCCACCCCTACAGGAGAGCCATAGACTTCCCACCTCTACAGGGGAGCCATAGCCTTCCCACCTCTACAGGGGAGCCATAGCCTTCCCACCTCTACAGGAGAGCCATAGACTTCCCACCTCTACAGGAGAGCCATAGCCTTCCCACCCCTACAGGAGAGCCATATACTTCCCACCTCTACAGGGGAGCCATAGCCTTCCCACCTCTACAGGAGAGCCATAGCCTTCCCACCTCTACAGGGGAGCCATAGCCTTCCCACCTCTACAGGAGAGCCATAGCCTTCCCACCTCTACAGGAGAGCCATAGCCTTCCCACCTCTACAGGGGAGCCATAGCCTTCCCACCTCTACAGGGGAGCCATAGCCTTCCCACTCCTACAGGGGAGCTCCAGTCAGTTTTACAGTCAGACCTGGCAGTGGGCACATGGTCTTCCACCAGGCGTCCCCTGCTAATCCTGATATAAAGGCACATACCTAGGAGGGCTATACAACCCCGCTCGTCACCAGAGCAGCTCTTTAATTGGAAAAGCAGGTGCTCTGAAAGGGATATAGGGCTTCATGCAGGCAGACACTCCCCCCTCCAAACAACTGGCCACACTTCTTATATCCTTTTTATGATCAACTGTTGCCAACTAACTAAAGAGCAAAGGCTACAGGAACATGACCTTTATTGATCAACCGCCCCCATGCACCCGCTGGCCATGCCTATGCTGCCTCTTGCAGTGGCAGCACTGCAGGCATGGCTGGGTGCCCTGCAAAACAGACAGGCCCCTGAGGGGTGTGGGGGTCACCCCTGAATGACCCTTAAACCAGAGGAGGCCGTCACATGCTCGCCTTTAAATACTCCTTAGAATTAGCTGTCGCTGTTGCTAGGTGGAGGTAGCCAATCAGCTCTCTGCTTTCCCCTTGGCAATGGTGAGCTAAATTTGATACGCGAAGTTCCATGCGGACATTTCTGTCCTTTCTGAAGGGGGGGGTCTGGGCTGACGATACGGCTCCTGTCACTTAATCTAGGAGCCTTTGATTTATCATATTTGGGATTGCTTTTAGATTTTGCCTGGCGAAAGATGCCGTTACATATTCATGTTGAACCGAGAGCATTTCTCTGGAGCGATAACGGCCCAGGCACCTGCTGTCTGCTCAACTCCTGAGGCAGACGCCGTGCGGAGCAGACTGCAGCACAGTCTAAACAAGCTCGGCAGAAGAGCCAGCTGCACGTCTTTCCCCCAATAAGAACATTAGGGCACAGCAGATGTCCCCCAACTGCCATTTTTGACGTCATTAAAAAGCACCTTGCATTGCTCCTACAAGACAACCTAGAGACTGAGTGCATTTGGTTGGACATATTGAGCACCCCTAGTTTAAGAACAATTGGCTTTGTCCAACAGTCTATTTGGCATTTAAACTGAAATCAAACTATTCTTAAAAATGACAAAAAGTAGCCTTGTGAAAGTGATCCTGATAAAGTGTTTGGTTTGTAGGTCAGTGGCCTTTCATGTGTGGGGAAAAAATGCTTATCACGTTATGGCCAACCAAACACTTTCCCCGGGTTTTGCTTTCATGAACCAAAATACCCTTGTGCCTTTAAGACACGGTTTCAAATTGAAAGGAGGCACGGACAGTGATAGTATTTTAAGAGTAGTCACAGCTCACACAGGGCATTTCAGACATCACAGCTCTATTTATAATGATTGGGTTTTTATTTCAGATGTGCTGGGTCACAGTGGCTGTGGTGCAGTGCGGAGAGCATATAGCTGTGGGTCTGTGCCGAGAGGGACAGAGGTAATACTATGGTACAGGACTGCATTGTTAGACACGCTGTTTGTCAGCAGTGGGGAGGCTCTGAGTGTCCAGACACCAGATGATTCGCACCACCTCCCTCACAGCCAGTGGCCAAAGCGCCCTTGCCCACTCCCCACTCCCCCCCCCCCTCACCCTGTGCAGACTGGCTCACACCCTGCCCATCCCCCCGCTCTGTACAGACTGGCTCATACACTGCCCCACCCCCTGGCAGAGACCGGCTTGCACCCCAGCAGGTGCTCCACTCACGCCATCCATCACTGCCAGCATCCAGACAAGCGGCGAGCCGGTCTGAGTGCTGGAGCACGTAGCTGCTCTGTTTGGGTCCCGAGATAACTGGGGACAGAACGTCGTGTCCGCCCCTCCTCCACCCACGACGCACCTCCCACGGCGCTGATGTTGCCGGGCGAATGGGGGGCGGGCGAGGCGCGCGACCTTGTAATCTCGCAGGTGTCAACTTCAAAAGGGACCCAAGGAGGCGACACCGGCAGAGACCGCGGATATCGTGTTGCGGCGCAGCGTGCGCGCGAGCCCGCTAGGAACAAACGCACCGAATTACACCATGAATAAATAATCAAACAAAAGAGCTTTATTTGCTGAGCAGTATTTATGCCGAACGCATTTAAGGGCCTGTGTGAGAAACGCAGTGATAAAGTCCCTGTTCGTAAGACGACACCTGCCGCAGGCTTAGCCTATCGCTTAACTAACCCATTTACTGTCACAGAGGTGCTTTCGGCGATACGCCCATGCAAATCTGTGCAGAGATTACGGTTTCGTCGACAGTCAAATTTACTGTGACCGTTCGCTTGACTGTTCTGTAGTTCATCCATCTCCACGTGGACCGACTGACTGAGAACGTTTAAACACAGCTCTGCTCTGAACAATCACTGGACGGAAACCAACAGGACAGGGGTGAGAAGTAGGCCGAGCTCATCGCTACACTGATTTAACACGCAGACATGCGAGGGACAGCGCTGACGGACGGAAGGGGGGGTGGGGTGGGGGCTGGGGGGGGTAACAGTGGTTCCTCTGTGAGAGGGAGCACAGGAATGTAGGGTTCAGCGCCAGGAAAAGCTACAATCGCTGTAATTAAAATCTGAGAACAATGGCTGGGATGCTACAGTAGAGCCTCCTCCACGAGTGCAGGCTCTCTTTCCCACTCGCACAGCCACTCTCAAAGTGCTTGGCTTAGGAAACAGAAGATACAAAAGAGCAGCACCTCAATAATTCCTATTAACTTCCATAGTTATCAACTTCCTAATAACTATGGAAAAGAGTTTTTGAATATTCAACCAAATGATCACTAATCTGATTAAATGGATTAGTAGTCAAATGCTTGTGAACAGAAAATCCAGTGTTTTATTCTTTCGAACTGATATTAATGAAGAAGCGAAATAAAACCAGGCAAAATAAGATAATTCTTCCATATTTTTAATTTACTTGCACGTAACTGCGACTGAAAGCATATCTCCTTAGAGTGAGTCATGTACACAAAAATAAGTTGAGTTTCCTGTAGCGTGGTTTAAGAACGTGGGTTGTATTAATCAAACACCCATCACGGAACAATATTTAGATAACCAATTTCAAAATGCGCATCCCTGGTAATAACAATGAAAGCCACAATTTGCAAACAAAACCAGTCAATCTAGCATTTTCTATAGTTCCACCATACTAGTTATATAAAAGCTATAATATCTCATGTGCTGTTCTTTTCAATGGCTGTTTCCGTAATCATTGAAAAGGATGAGTGGGTTAATGCTATGGAGACACTTGGGCTTGGACTCTGGTCTGTGTACTTCACAGTAATTCTGGATTAGACATCCAAGAGTCCAAGACAGACAAAGACAGGCTTTTTGGTCAAATAAAACCACCCAAGACAAGAGAAAAGTAACAACCATACAATGAAAGACATTTTCAGAACACATCCAAAGTGAACAATCTCGATTTTCCCCTTCAACAAAATTTCCCCTTTGGCTGGAGAGTTTCAGCTTTTTCCCCCCTGGTGGCCTCTCCACTCCAATTCCATTAAAAAAATGAAAAGGAAATAACCCCTCATTTCTGAGTCTCAGAACTGGGCCACAAAACAGACCAAAAGGGCTCCACCTTGGAGCTTCAGATCAACGCAGATTTCATTGTGACCTTCAGATCAATGGCGAACCTGACCAACTGTGGACCACAGAGACACTCTTCCGTCAAAAGTTACCAAATGACCTGTTCTTGTCCATCTCACCATATGGGATGCTAAAATAAGTAACAGTGTGAGGCTGCAGTCCTCCTGTTGCCTGGTACACTCTGTGCACTGCATCCGGCAAGCTGTCAGAAATCATCAGGCCAGAGGCTCGAGTAATTTGTGGCGGCACTCAGGGTTTATGTAGCTGGGCTATGAAGGCTCCGGTAACTTCCATTCAGAGATGGGATGTGGCAAAGCGGCAACACTGCGAACCATTAAGAACAATGTACTGGGAGTGTTTCCTGGGAGAGTGCAGATTGATGCTGCCTGAGCTATTCAGGACTCTCAGTGCAGAGAGCTAAAGGTTATTCTGTGGGTTTGGCTGGATTCTAGAAGAACAACAGGAAGCACTTGGTTGACAACTCAAAAGAGTGAGATGGGAAAATGGGAAATCCCACCTATATTCAGAAATGAGCACTTCACAGTGGCAAACTGGCTGCTGGGAATTCTGGGATAGCCGTCATCCATGCTCCCATCAGCCATCTCATTAAGGCCTGAGTTCCCTTTCTTCCCTCTCCCGTCACCCGGGGAGGGATACCCCCTCTCCCCTCCCAGTAACGTGCAATCCCCCTCAGAGGAATCAAACCGATAGAAATGAGATCTCCACAACAAGGCTTCCGTTTCATCAAAGGCTTCTCAGTCAACGCAGTTGAATCAGAACTTAATCCAATCACATCTCAATTCCACATTGCGCCAGTGGCCATCTTCCAACAACCTCTGACCACATTTTTGCATCATGAGATGAAACTGACGGGAAATATTATTCATCGGCAGGGCACTGTATGGCCATTAGGCCTGTATCAATTATAGTGCTGGTAAGGGTCCCAATAGATTCAATTCAATCTGGAGGTCACTGGCATTTTTAATAGAAGGTCTCACTAGATGGGAAACATTACATAAGAAAACCTGTGAAAAACCACTAGTCAACACAGGCACTTGTGCGCTGACTTATCAAAGAAAGGCAACTAGCTGACAGGAAAATAAGGTGACGGTAAAAAAAATAGTTGATTGACATGGCTGAAGGTTTACATGAAGACTGGCACCATTTGTTTCATTGATATATTCAGATGAGGGAAATATATTCACTTGTAAATGAGAATGACATGTTACAATATACATTCTTAAAAACGTATGTATTTATTTATAAAAATGTCACTGCACAGAAACACGTTTGTTTGAACATGACTTTTGGCTATGTGAAGTTAATATGCAGCGTCTTTAAATAAACAGATTAAATATAGTTACCTATGCATTATGTTATACGTTTACCTATTTTTGAACCTTCCTTGTTTGAGTAATGAAAGTAGTGAAACCGGCCAATGACTGAAGAGCTTGCTGCTTATTTAATAATCGCTAGTTCCCCCAAGGCCTGCTGTTGACAAATGCAAAATCACTATCGTGTGATAACCGCCCTTATTCTGCTTTCAGCCAGTGAGGCCAGAGGACCATGGTTCTCACAAAGCAAGACGTATAGTGGAATACAAGGCAAAGTCCTACAATGGGCCCGGTTTTGGCAGGGACACCAGGGGCGAAAAAGGGCATTTGTGTGCCCCTGCCTCTACAGGAGAACAGAGAGAGGGGGAAGGGTATGGAAGGTGCTTGGGTGGGGTGGGGGGAGACTGACAAAGACAGGATTATTATATTTAAGATATTTATTCTCAGATTAAACTGTGAATCGCTGCAGTGACAGTGACATTTTGAAAATTTAAAAAAATTATTTTTAAAAAAACAAAAAATACTAATAATTAATTAATAAATTACCCAGCTCAAAACCAAACAGATCGCCAGGTGAGTGGAGCATCAAAGCTTTTTATTTAGGTTGTGATTCGGTTGCTGAGATGCAGACACTACGTATCCAGTATACTCAGAACATTAAGGCCAACCTGCCACATCCAAACACAGCTGTGTTTCCATTGTGTTTATGTGTAGTATTATATACACACACACACACACACACACACACACACACACACCGCACACACATGCACACACACACACACACACCCCGCACGCACGCACACACACACACACACACACACACACACACACACACACACACACACACACAGCTGTGTTTCCATTGTGTTTATGTGTAGTATTACACACACACTCACACACAGCAGATAATCTGAACCAGCACCACCCACTCCTCTCTCGCTGGCATGTTAATCACCTCCCGAGGCAGATCCCCAGCAGCACTGAGTCAATGTCACCTGTGGGCTGAAAAAGCCGCGCAACACAGCAGGGCGTGTTACTCACAACCCCTTTACTTTTACAGTGGCTGAGCTTGTGCCATTTAAGCTTGTTCTCAGATCTGCATCGATATCTGTGGCTATTCCTGAAACAGTAGCAGTCAGAGGTGATTGGTTATAGGGGCTGGTGGCACCTCTCCTCCTGTGCATTGCTAAGGGGAGATGCATCTGGACACCAGCCAGAGAGACAGAACAGGTTGTGCTGACCGTGTTTTTTAGCTTTGTCACTCCCCCCCACCTCCCCCCACCCCCCCCACACAGCTGCTCAGTCTCCTGGCTGCGCGGGTGAAACGCACAACAGCCACATTTTCGGCTACCTCTCGCCTCCTTCCTCAACCTGAAAACCACAATCTCATCTAACGCATCCGACTGCGAGCACATATTCATGCAATTTTTTTTCTCCGCCCAATTCTAGCTCCTGCACCTATTTTCTGTCTAAAGTGTATCCTTTTCACCAGAAACACTTCCACTGTACCCATATGAGAGAATGAACGCAACACAGAGGTGAAAAAGGACGACATTTTTCATTTGCTAAAACAATAGTGGTTAATCTATAAAGCACGCACAAACAGGACCGCTTACTTCCGAGGATTATATGTGGGCTGCAGGATCTTTGGACAGGCCGGAAAAGAGAGAGACTGATGGCATTCAAATCCTCAGGAGACAATGACACGGAGGGCCAGACAGCGCCACCAAGGCCCATTTAGAGTTGCCATGGCGATGCTTTTGAGAGACGCTTTTCTGGGGAACAATGTACGCCATCTTTCACACGGGGAGCGCGGGGCCTTAAACTGACTGGGGCTTTGTTGTGGAATTAGAACTTTTTCACATAAATAAATCTGATGCTCTGGTGTCCCAAAATGTCTGCACACTTCACAGATCATGTGACACAACAGCAATGGTACATTTACTCCCACGACCGAGAAGCACATAATACGTTTAAACTGCCGATATCAGTCCATGGAAGTAACTGCCAAATTTTAATATTTTTCGATGAATGATAGTGTCAATAATGCATGTGGGGGGTGTCTCGGTGGCGTAGCCTGTATCGCGCGACCTTCGTCACGTCTCTCGCTCCCCCTTCGTCACGTCTCTCGCTCCCCCTTCGTCACGTCTCTCGCTCCCCATTCTTCCCGTCTCTTGCTCCCCATTCTTCCCGTCTCTCCACACTTCCAATAAAGTTAAAAAAGCCCTATCAGGCTTATTCATTTACCACCACACCATGTCCTTTACCAAATGGCCTGTCAAGTCTGTAAGCCACTTACAGGTGCAGCTCAAAGAATTAGAATATCGTGAAAAAGTTCAATATTTTTTGTCACTCATTTCAGAAAGTGAAACTCATATATTATATAGATTCATTACACATAGTGAAATATTTCAAGCCTTTATTTCTTCTAATTTTGATGATTATGGCTTACAGCTAATGAAACCCAAAATTCAGTGTCTCAGAAAATTAGAATAGTTTGCTTTAACATATTTTTAAAGTATCATATTTAATATTTGGTCGCATATCCTTTGCATGCTGTTACTTCCTGAAGTCTGTGACCAATCAACATCAAAAGACTCAATATCTTATTTTCAGGTACTGTTACAAGCGATACTATAACCTCTCTGCATTTGAACTGATCTCTATGAGAATTGGGGGGTAAGACTAGATTCAGCTGTACATTAAGCTGGCGAAATGGCTGTACGTCTTCAAGGGTAGCAAACGAGCCCCAAACCATCACTCTGCGGCCAGATATGGAGTAGATGTGGATGGATCCCTTTAAGGGTTGTTTCTCCTGACTTTTTCCCCCATAGAGTTCTATAGGAAAATGAGTCAGGAGAAAGAACCCTTGCAGTGATCCATCCACATCTACTCCATATCTGGCAACAGAGTGATGGTTTGGGGCTCGTTCGATAGCTCAGACCCTTGATGACTTACAGCCATTTAGACAGCCATGTGTTCCATACTGTACCAGTGTAATTTACAGCTGAATCTAGTCTCACCCCACAATTCCCATAGAGATCAGTTCAAATGCAGAGAGGTTATAGTATCGCTTGTAACAGTACCTGAAAATAAGATATCGAGAGTCTTTTGATGTTGATTGGTCACAGACTTCAGGAAGTAACAGCATGCAAAGGATATGCGCCCAAATATTAAATATGATACTTTAAAAATATGTTAAAGCAAAATATTCTAATTTTCTGAGACACTGAATTTTGGGTTTCATTAGCTGTAAGCCATAATCATCAAAATTAGAAGAAATAAAGGCTTGAAATATTTCACTCTATGTGTAATGAATCTATATAATATATGAGTTTCACTTTCTGAAATGAGTGACAAAAAATATTGAACTTTTTCACGATATTCTAATTTTTTGAGCTGCACCTGTATACTTAATTTTGGACACGTCAGCTGATCCACTGAGAATCTGTTGTGCCTTTCACAGCAGTATTGATATCAGTTGTACATATTGCCAAACTGCCCAGGTATATTTAAATTATAGTTCTTCCTGTAAGACTTATCAGAAATGATAATTTAGCTCACTACAAGTGATGTATTAGACCAATTAATTCCAAACGTTTCATTAAAAAAAGAAAAATAAATTAACTAAAAAGCAAGTGATACTCAAAATCACATCGACCTCAAACACTAAATAAAGACATAAAAAATATTCCTTTATTTTTACCTTCATTGAATACCAATCAAGTCAAGTGAGAACTCAGTTCTTATGCACACCGCTAACATGGGGAATCAGCGTGAGCTCTGCAGGTCCCTGCATACATGAACGTTATGATGTAATCCAGAGTCAGTAGTTTCACATGGTGGACAGAGAGCCTCTACACAGTAATGAGTCCCTGCAGTACAGCAGAGCATGTGCGCCTTGTGTCCGCAGGGCCGCGTTACAGAAAGAGCAGGAAGCACACTCACAGTGACGGGCCGCAGAAGCATGCAGTCACCACAAAGTCAGCAGCACTTATCCCAAGAACAGCACACAGTGTGCTGAGAGCGTGTTCTAGCTGGCTGCCCGCCGGTAGCCAGAGCCAGCCTGAAGTACAAGTGTGTGTGTGTGTGTGTGTGTGTGTGTGTGCGTGCGTGCAAATGTGCGCTTCTCTGTGCGTGTGTGTATGTGTGCACGTGGGTGCATATGTGTGTGTGCGTGTGTGCCTGTGCATATGTGTGCATGTGTGTGCGTGTGTGCCTGTGCGTATGTGTGCATGTGTGTGCGTGACTGCCTGTGTGTGTGCTCAGTGAATCATCCTCTCCTCTCTTCGCTCTGCTCGTAGAGCTATAAATATTTCAAGAGATTGAATATTTAAAAAACGCAGCGCTAGCACGAATCAGAGCCCGGATCAGTCACACGGTAAGAATGGCCGACAGTGCAAACTTAGGCTCGCCAGCCGGTGCTTGGCACGCTGACACGTGGCACTGTCTGCCACACGCCCCCCCCTCTACCACGCGCCCCCCCCCAATCACCCCCCACCCCCCACCACCACCACCACCACGCACCACACAGCCCCCCTCCACCACACCCCCACCCCCTCTTTCTCTACCACGCGGCTTCTCTCTAGGAGCCCTTGGATGCGTGGGGAGAGAAACTTTCTTGTTATGTTGTTAAGATCTGCTCACTCCAGATGGACATTTTTTAAACCTTGCATCTGACACACAGAGGAAGACTCCAGATGATAGCGCTCTGTACCGCTAAAAAAGTCACAGCTCGACTGGGTGGGGAAAGGAAGGGGGAAAAAAAGCTATAAAAATTCCAACTTTGAGTTCCTAATTAGGAGGCCTCTTTTCATCTCCAACATAAAGACACAACTCCAACTGAAAACAGCCTGCGCTCGCTCCTATAAAAACTATCCTGTGGACGGAAACGGGGCCTGTGAAACACAGCCATTTCAGTCACGATAAAGATCTACTCCAGACAGCACATCACTCTCGTAAAGGACGAGGGGGCTCCAGGTTTGGCGGTGATGTATGCCTTTGTGAAGCAGCAGCAGAATGCAGAGCTCCAGGACACCTCCCCGCTCTCCATCACGGCAGATGAGGACCGTCTGTCAGAGCTGAGGTAGCGAACCCCACGGTTCCTTGCCTAATTCGACTGCGACCGTCGACCGTGAAGACGTCTCGTAACACCACTGCTGTGGCACCATCTGCGGTGTTTGTTGCAGTTTATAAGAGCCTGCAGAAGGTCACCCTTGACCCCCGGCAGGATGTCGACTGACACCAGAGACTAGGCCAAGCTCTCGTCCCAAACGAGCGGAGAGACGCCGGTCCTGAAGACCCATCTGCCGTTGTGCCCTACCGGGCCTCGCCGGAAGAGAGCTATCTGAGTAATGGAAAACCTTTAGCAATCCAATCGCATTTTTAATGGCTCATTCCAGAAATGGCCCAACTGCAATCGAGTCAATTACGCATACATGAAAAAATCACTAAAGAAGAACTCACTTAGTCTTAGTAATACTACTATACACATAAACATCTTGATGGACCTGCAAACAGTATCTCCAAACCAACGCAAAAGGAGTTCCTCCCCATTCTCTCTAATAAGCATTCTACTGTGATACTGATAGACTGGAATTCCTATTGTAGATTTCTATAAATCACCCAAGAAAACTCAACGTTGATAATAGGCATTCATGGCTTCTCTTTCAGTCCAACAGTGTTTATTTGAGGAAGTCTTAGATCTCACGGGAGCGATCCCAGTCCAAACCAGTCATCTGTCAATCAAGAAAATCATGTGCAGTAATATTCTGTGGTTGAAAAAATAAATAAATCAACAGAGCGGGTTTCCAAGACAACGGGTTCGGAATGGCATTAAGTCCTCTGCCCTTTGGAATCCCCTTGACACCACAGGGCAGGTGAGCAGCCAATCAGACCGGTGCTTTGGCCGCGAGGCTCTGTGGAGGGGTCACGGTGCAAAGCGTGCACACATTCTGATCTGCTGCGCATCTGCCAAAGCCAGCCGTCAGTGAGCCAGTTACTCCTCGGCGTCTGAGTGGAGAGAAACCGGCAACCAACACGATCTTATCAGCGCCGAGCACATGCTGTGCTGTACTGTACCTTCCATTAGCCATTGTGGTGTGTTTTCAAACAACAAGCCAAGCCCTGCAGGAGGATGCTGCGTTTCACAAGACCAGAGAGACGCACCACTCTTCACACAAAGCGTGCAAGCCAGCGTTTTCATTTCAAGGCGTCATCTTTAAAATAAAAGGTGAGCTCGCTCTCCTCGCCAACATCGGAACAATAACAAAAGAATCCCTGCCTTTCCTTAAAGCACACCTTCGCTTCCCTCTGCTGAAAGTGTGAAACAGCACTGCATCCTGGGTCTGACTGCTCTCTATAGCAGCCGCTACGCTGTGGCTGTGCATTTTGATAAGCGTGATGTCGACAGCTATTCTTTAGCCTTTTTTATTTATTTATTTATTTATTTATTTAAACTGTGTGGTACTGGTTACTTAACAGCTGCAGTGCTCACGTGCACACGGTACAAACAATCCTCTGGAAGGAAGACGCATGTCCACAGAACACACACACACAGAGACACACACACACACACACACACACACACACACACAGACAGAGACACACACAGACAGAGACAGAGGCACACAGAAGTATTAAAAAAGGCGGAGACTTACAAAGCAGTTTAGCATAGAGCAGGACACGCGCGCAGCCAGGCTCATATTCAGGAGAGGTTGGGCTGTGCTGGAGAGACCAACTGCCAGCGGAGCATCAGAGAACACAGTGCAGGCAAAACCATCATTCCCTCCCGGTGTCTCCCCTCTGCACTCAAACAAACACACACACCCTCACCCCTCACACACCCCCCCAACAACTCCTCAATCTACCGCTGCAGACACGCTCTGTCCGACACGCCCCCACCCCCACCCCGCCCCTGACAAAAGGCTTCCGCTGGGGAGCCCTGTTGCTCAGACGAGGCGATGAACCGGATCTTCCATAACCCAAAAAAAAACTAATGAACGGAGACAGAATCCCCCCCTTTCAGAGAAAGAGACAAAAGGAGGGGGCTCAAGGAGGAGGGAAAAAAAACGACACAAAAAAACAAAAACGAGAGTCAGCAAGCGTACCGGCCAGACCGCATGGAACGTGTGGATACAGAGTGAACCGGACAGGGAGGGAGGGAGAGAGAGAGAGAGAGAGAGAGAGAGAGAGCGAGAGAGAGAGAGCGAGAGATAAAGAGAGAGAGCGAGAAAGAGTGAGAGCGAGAAAGAGAGAGAGCGAGATACAGGGGAGGGGAGTGGGGACTGCCTGATTCTAGGCTCCGCCCACAGCGAGGCACTTCTCCCTCCCACCCTCTCTCCATCTCTCACACACTGCACCCCCCCCCCCGCCCCGCCCCGCCCCGCCCCGCCCCCCAACACATTCACCCTTCAACCAAGATTCCTTCATTACCAGGCAGCTCGCTCAGCGGAGCAGCTGGACAACATATGCACACACGCGCACGCACACGCAGTCAGAGGCACGTGTCACAACAGTGCAGCAGGGGAACGTGCACATCTGCCCCCCTACCCGCCCTGAAGTGGTCTGAACTGAAGTGGCGGGAAAAGCTCATTTTCATCCAGCCCGCGTGACTTAATCCCTCCCACCGCCCAGCTTGTTTGGAGGGACTCACATTGGGCTGGAGAGGGGAGTCGCCCATGCGCAAGGCTCCAGTGACACAGCATTCTACAGTACAACACACACACCCCTCACACACTTACACCAGCATTCTCTCTCTCTCTCTCTCTCTCTCTCTCTCTCTCTCTCTCTCTCTCTCTCTCTCTCTCTCTCTCTCTCTCTCTCTCTCTGTAGATGCTTAAAAGGGCACATTTGCTACATTTTCCTCTTTTTATTCTAATTTTCTCAGAATGTATAATAACATTCAGATTTTTTGTGTAAAAGACACATTTCAATGTCCTTTTTACTGTATGTCAATATTTTCTCACAACTACTTTTATTTGCAGAATTATGGATGAAACTGTTTGTTTATGTAGCAAATATGCCCTACATATTGAATGGGCATAAACACGTAGGTAATTCTGATATTATTGCACTGTACGAAGGCTAGCAGTAACTATAGAACCCCTATAATGTCTCTCTTTTCATCAAGCAACGTTAATTTTTTCCCCACAATATTCGCCAAAAAAATGAAGTCGACCTTATATTTTATTGTGCGGCTTTATTTTTCGAACCAGTTTCTGTGGTCTTTGTTCATTTCTGAACGAACGGTGTCTTGCAGACGCCCACTTTTAACCATAACATTGGCTAATGCATCCTAATAGGTGTATGTGAAGTATCATAACATAACTTTGAATATTTACAGAAATATATTATTTTTTATTTTAAACACCATGTAGCAAATATGCCCTATGTGGAAGAATTCACATTTCATCAAAGTAAGCACGACAGTATGATATCATTATATTGGTTTTTACTTTGTATTACGAAATCCTGAGTGCAGATCACTGACAAATCGTTTCAAGCTATTTCATACCCACATTCTCGATTTCTCGAACCATAATTGAAATTAAGCACTTTTATTTAACGGGTTTGCGTATTGTCTTTATCGGCATGGTACACAGTATATGTACACCTTATTGAATGCAATATTTTAGGAAATAGGAATGGCTTATCCCCTTATGCATTGAAGTAGTTCGTAAAAGTTCTAAGATTCGTATTGAATTGTACTTTAACAAAATATTACAAATATAGGGCATATTTGCTACATTGACTAGGGTTAGGGTTGAGAAAATAGATGAGTGTACGAAGTTATAACGCTTGCAATTCCTTAACTCATTGATTGTTAGGATGAGTGCACATGGATTTGTTACGCTCTGGTTATTTAATGAGCGTAGATGTGAGGTTTTTGTAAAATGCGCTTAGCCTATTGAACGGAATGCTTTTACGAGGCTGTTCCAGTAGCCAAGCCTATTCTACGAGTACGAATGAACCTACCAACGTGGCAAATTATCAGTCAGTAAAATGTCCAGCTAAAGTTTCATGGGGCACATAAAAAGCTAAATTCAACAGAGTGAGTGGCACCATATGGTTGCATCGTCCGAATAAAGTTAAATAATTAATTATTTTGCCATATTTGAAATAAATCCGTGAGTTGCGCTCACAAAGGAGAATATGCTGTAATAAGAAACTCCTACTACGGCAATATCGACCGCTTCGTCGGGCGCAGCATTCAGCATGAATGTAAGCTTACTGTTGTTGATGCACTTTCTTTACCACACAGGCCCGCAGAATACGTAGGCTATGGTAGCTCTATTTCATTGCACAGCATATAGGCTAATAACAGACATCCAGCGGAAATGCAAGGGCAGTACACTGTTTTAAGGCAGTGTGTTGTTGACAGACAGACATTGTAGCTATAGCCTAAGCTAGAAGACCATACAGTTTGTTTTCTGATCTCTTTCGATTGCCTTCGCTTGCTATCATCTGGTTTTAAATATCACTTAAAAATGGCCAACTATACCCATCTGTCAGTGTTTACTTTCCATTTAATTTAACCCAAATTTGCTACACTGAGCAAATGTGATTTTATTATTATGTAGGCTATAATTTATAGAAGGATAGATCTGACAACATATAGCCTATGCTACACGTCAATGTTAATTGGTTAATGCTGTCTTTATGAAATCGTACTTTTTCTATTTAATTTTACGTGAACGCATAATATATTGTGCCAAGACGTTGCCTAATGGAAAATGCAATCGTTTAGATTTCAGTTAGCCTAGCCTATTCCTTGTTTGAGTAAACTAGCCTATGCTTCACGTAGCCGAGCGTAATTTAACGTTTTTAATTTTTCTTTAACGTCTTTGTAAGACACTGCCGTAATGCAAATTAAAATGTTAATTCCACTTTCTTCCTGTGACCCACATTTTTTTGCCAATATTCAAATGCTGTAGGCATTCAGACAGTAAGTTTCTTTAGCTACCTACGTAGTAGTCTACTACTATGCCCGAACTGAAAATGGAAATTATTTTTGGATTAGCGATTTAATTTTCTCTGTGCGGCTGTGCCAGAATGAACACCCTTCTATACTATTGATATGCTATTTGAGTACAGCGGATGATAACGTTAAGTAGCCTAGGCGAAATATTCTGAAAGGCTGTGTCCGAAATCAGAGCCCTATCTACTGCGTCCTGTGTAGCTACTAGCAGCTGTGTACTGTTTACTGTGTAGCCTACTGTTTATCACACGACGTGCAGTATTCTAATAAATATCCTCCATACTAAAAAATGCACCCTCCCTTCACCCCACCCCACTACCGCTTGTATTTTAAATAACTTTTCTAAAATAACAAATAACTACTCTGACTCACAGCACTGGTGCCCTAGAGTGCACGTCTGTCCTAAAGAATCCATGTTTAGACAAGGATATTTGCAGTGAGAGGTGGGTGTGTCTGAGTAACATGCCTTAAAATTGATATTTTCTTCGATCTTTACCTGTCGTCTTGTATGAAATAGGGCTTTAATATTCCAAAACAATATTTTTTGATCAAGTAACTACTGTAACTCACAACACTGGTGCCCTAGAGTGTGTCTGTCCTAAATATACTATGTTTAGACAAGGATATTTGCAGTGAGAGGTGGGTGTGTCTGAGTAACATGTCTTAAAATAGCTATTTTCACCTATCGTCTTGTATGAAATAGGGCCTTAATATTCCAAAACCATATTTTTTGTTCAAATAACTGCTTTACCTCACAACACTGGTGCCCTAGAGTGTGTCTGTCCTAAAGATACTGTTTAGACAAGGATATTTGCAGTGAGAGGTGGGTGTGTCTGAGTAACATGCCTTAAAATTGATATTTTCTTTGATTATCACCTGTCGTCTTGTATTAAATAGGGTTTTAATATTCCAAAGCCATATTTTTTGATAAAATAACTACTGTAACTCACAACACTAGTGCCCTACGGTGTGTCTGTCCTAAATAACCTATGTTTAGACATGGAAATTTGCAGTGAGAGGTGGGTGTGTGAGTCACATGTCTTAAAATAGCTATTTTCACCTATAGTCTTGTCTGAAATAGGGCCTTAATAGTCCAAAACCATATTTTTTTGATCAAATAACTACTGTAACTCACAACACTGGTGCCCTACAGTGTGTCTGTCCTAAACATACTATATTTAGAGAAGGATATTTGCAGTGAGAGGTGGGTGTGTCTGAGTAACACGCCTTAAAATTGAGATTTTCTTTGATTATCACCTGTCATCTTGTATGAAATAGGGCTTTAATATTCCAAAACCATATTTTTTTATCAAATAACTGCTTTACCTCACAGCACTGGTGCCCTGGAGTGTGTATGTCCTAAATAACCTATGTTTAGACAAGGATATTTGCAGTGAGAGGTGGGTGTGTCTGAGTAACACGCCTTAAAATTTAGATTTTCTTAGATTTTCACCTGTCGTCTTGTATGAAATACGGCTTTAATATTCCAAAACCATATTTGTCGTTCAAATAACTACTGGAACTCACAACACTGGTGCCCTAGAGTGTGTCTGTCCTAAATATACTATGTTTAGAGAAGGATATTTGCAGTGAGAGGTGGGTGTGTCTGAGTAACAAGCCTTAAAATTGAGATTTTCTTTGATTATCACCTGTCGTCTTGTCTGAAATAGGGCCTTAATATTCCAAAACCATATTTTTGGATCAAATAACTACTGTAACTCACAACACTGGTGCCCTAGAGTGTGTCTGTCCTAAATGACCTATGTTTAGACAAGGATATTTGCAGTGAGAGGTGGGTGTGTCTGAGTAACACGCCTTAAAATTGAGATTTTCTTTGATTATCACCTGTCGTCTTGTATGAAATAGGGCTTTAATATTCCAAAACCATATTTGTCGTTCAAATAACTACTGGAACTCACAGCACTGGTGCCCTAGAGTGTGTCTGTCCTAAATATCCTATGTTTAGAGAAGGATATTTGCAGTGAGAGGTGGGTGTGTCTGAGTAACAAGCCTTAAAATTGAGATTCTTAGATTTTCACCTATCGTCTTGTATGAAATATGGCGTTAATATTCAAAAAACATATTTGTTGTTCAAATAACTACTGTTACTCACAAAACTGGTGCCCTAGAGTGTGTCTGTCCTAAATAACCTATGTTTAGACAAAGATATTTGCAGTGAGAGGTGGGTGTGTCTGAGTAACATGCCTTAAAATTTAGATTTTCTTCGATCTTTACCTGTCATCTTGTATGAAATAGGGCTTTAATATTCCAAAACTATATTTTGGGATCAAATAACTACTGTTACTCACAAAACTGCTGCCCTACAGTGTGTCTGTCCTAAATAACCTATGTTTAGACAAGGATATTTGCAGTGAGAGGTGGGTGTGTCTGAGTAACATGCCTTAAAATTTAGATTTTCTTCGATCTTTACCTGTCGTCTTGTATGAAATAGGGCTTTAATATTCCAAAACCATATTTTTGGATCAAATAACTACTGTTACTCACAAAACTGCTGCCCTACAGTGTGTCTGTCCTAAATAACCTATGTTTAGACAAGGATATTTGCAGTGAGAGGTGGGTGTGTCTGAGTAACATGCCTTAAAATTTAGATTTTCTTTGATTATCACCTGTCGTCTTGTATGAAATAGGGCTTTAATATTCCAAAACCATATTTGTCGTTCAAATAACTACTGGAACTCACAGCACTGGTGCCCTAGAGTGTGTCTGTCCTAAATATCCTATGTTTAGACAAGGATATTTGCAGTGAGAGGTGGGTGTGTCTGAGTAACAAGCCTTAAAATTTAGATTTTCTTTGATTATCACCTGTCGTCTTGTCTGAAATAGGGCCTTAATATTCCAAAACCATATTTTTGGATCAAATAACTACTGTAACTCACAACACTGGTGCCCTAGAGTGTGTCTGTCCTAAATAACCTATGTTTAGACAAGGATATTTGCAGTGAGAGGTGGGTGTGTCTGAGTAACACGCCTTAAAATTGAGATTTTCTTTGATTATCACCGGTCGTCTTGTATGAAATAGGGCTTTAATATTCCAAAACCATATTTTTGGATCAAATAACTACTGTAACTCACAACACTGGTGCCCTAGAGTGTGTCTGTCCTAAATAACCTATGTTTAGACAAGGATATTTGCAGTGAGAGGTGGGTGTGTCTGAGTAACACGCCTTAAAATTGAGATTTTCTTTGATTATCACCTGTCGTCTTGTATGAAATAGGGCTTTAATATTCCAAAACCATATTTGTCGTTCAAATAACTACTGGAACTCACAACACTGGTGCCCTAGAGTGTGTCTGTCCTAAATATCCTATGTTTAGAGAAGGATATTTGCAGTGAGAGGTGGGTGTGTCTGAGTAACAAGCCTTAAAATTGAGATTTTCTTTGATTATCACCTGTCGTCTTGTATGAAATAGGGCTTTAATATTCCAAAACCATATTTGTCGTTCAAATAACTACTGGAACTCACAACACTGGTGCCCTAGAGTGTGTCTGTCCTAAATGACCTATGTTTAGACAAGGATATTTGCAGTGAGAGGTGGGTGTGTCTGAGTAACACGCCTTAAAATTGAGATTTTCTTTGATTATCACCTGTCGTCTTGTATGAAATAGGGCTTTAATATTCCAAAACCATATTTGTCGTTCAAATAACTACTGGAACTCACAACACTGGTGCCCTAGAGTGTGTCTGTCCTAAATAACCTATGTTTAGACAAGGATATTTGCAGTGAGAGGTGGGTGTGTCTGAGTAACATACCTTAAAATTGTGATTCTTAGATTTTCACCTGTCGTCTTGTATGAAATAGGGCTTTAATATTCCAAAACCATATTTTTGGATCAAATAACTACTGTTACTCACAAAACTGCTGCCCTACAGTGTGTCTGTCCTAAATAACCTATGTTTAGACAAGGATATTTGCAGTGAGAGGTGGGTGTGTCTGAGTAACATACCTTAAAATTGTGATTCTTAGATTTTCACCTGTCGTCTTGTCTGAAATAGGGCCTTAATATTCCAAAACCATATTTTTGGATCAAATAACTACTGTTACTCACAATACTGGTGCCCTAGAGTGTGTCTGTCCTAAATAACCTATGTTTAGACAAGGATATTTGCAGTGAGAGGTGGGTGTGTCTGAGTAACATACCTTAAAATTGTGATTCTTAGATTTTCACCTCTCGTCTTGTATGAAATAGGGCCTTAATATTCAAAAAACATATTTGTCGTTCAAATAACTACTGTACCTCACAACACTGGTGCCCTACAGTGTGTCTGTCCTAAAGATACTATGTTGAGACAAGGATATTTGCAGTGAGAGGTGGGTGTGTCTGAGTAACAAGCCTTAAAATTGAGATTTTCTTTGATTATCACCTGTCGTCTTGTCTGAAATAGGGCCTTAATATTCCAAAACCATATTTTTGGATCAAATAACTACTGTAACTCACAACACTGGTGCCCTAGAGTGTGTCTGTCCTAAATGACCTATGTTTAGACAAGGATATTTGCAGTGAGAGGTGGGTGTGTCTGAGTAACAAGCCTTAAAATTTAGATTTTCTTTGATTATCACCTGTCGTCTTGTCTGAAATAGGGCCTTAATATTCCAAAACCATATTTTTGGATCAAATAACTACTGTAACTCACAACACTGGTGCCCTAGAGTGTGTCTGTCCTAAATAACCTATGTTTAGACAAGGATATTTGCAGTGAGAGGTGGGTGTGTCTGAGTAACACGCCTTAAAATTGAGATTTTCTTTGATTATCACCTGTCGTCTTGTATGAAATAGGGCTTTAATATTCCAAAACCATATTTGTCGTTCAAATAACTACTGGAACTCACAGCACTGGTGCCCTAGAGTGTGTCTGTCCTAAATATCCTATGTTTAGAGAAGGATATTTGCAGTGAGAGGTGGGTGTGTCTGAGTAACACGCCTTAAAATTGAGATTTTCTTTGATTATCACCTGTCGTCTTGTATGAAATAGGGCTTTAATATTCCAAAACCATATTTGTCGTTCAAATAACTACTGGAACTCACAACACTGGTGCCCTAGAGTGTGTCTGTCCTAAATAACCTATGTTTAGACAAAGATATTTGCAGTGAGAGGTGGGTGTGTCTGAGTAACATGCCTTAAAATTTAGATTTTCTTCGATCTTTACCTGTCGTCTTGTATGAAATAGGGCTTTAATATTCCAAAACCATATTTTTGGATCAAATAACTACTGTTACTCACAAAACTGCTGCCCTACAGTGTGTCTGTCCTAAATAACCTATGTTTAGACAAGGATATTTGCAGTGAGAGGTGGGTGTGTCTGAGTAACACGCCTTAAAATTGAGATTTTCTTTGATTATCACCTGTCATCTTGTATGAAATAGGGCTTTAATATTCCAAAACCATATTTTTTGATCAAATAACTGCTTTACCTCACAGCACTGGTGCCCTGGAGTGTGTATGTCCTAAATAACCTATGTTTAGACAAGGATATTTGCAGTGAGAGGTGGGTGTGTCTGAGTAACACGCCTTAAAATTTAGATTTTCTTAGATTTTCACCTGTCGTCTTGTATGAAATACGGCTTTAATATTCCAAAACCATATTTGTCGTTCAAATAACTACTGGAACTCACAACACTGGTGCCCTAGAGTGTGTCTGTCCTAAATATACTATGTTTAGACAAGGATATTTGCAGTGAGAGGTGGGTGTGTCTGAGTAACATACCTTAAAATTGTGATTCTTAGATTTTCACCTGTCGTCTTGTCTGAAATAGGGCCTTAATATTCCAAAACCATATTTTTGGATCAAATAACTACTGTAACTCACAATACTGGTGCCCTAGAGTGTGTCTGTCCTAAATAACCTATCTTTAGACAAGGATATTTGCAGTGAGAGGTGGGTGTGTCTGAGTAACATACCTTAAAATTGTGATTCTTAGATTTTCACCTCTCGTCTTGTATGAAATAGGGCCTTAATATTCAAAAAACATATTTGTCGTTCAAATAACTACTGTACCTCACAACACTGGTGCCCTACAGTGTGTCTGTCCTAAAGATACTATGTTGAGACAAGGATATTTGCAGTGAGAGGTGGGTGTGTCTGAGTAACAAGCCTTAAAATTGAGATTTTCTTTGATTATCACCTGTCGTCTTGTCTGAAATAGGGCCTTAATATTCCAAAACCATATTTTTGGATCAAATAACTACTGTAACTCACAACACTGGTGCCCTAGAGTGTGTCTGTCCTAAATGACCTATGTTTAGACAAGGATATTTGCAGTGAGAGGTGGGTGTGTCTGAGTAACAAGCCTTAAAATTTAGATTTTCTTTGATTATCACCTGTCGTCTTGTCTGAAATAGGGCCTTAATATTTCAAAACCATATTTTTGGATCAAATAACTACTGTAACTCACAACACTGGTGCCCTAGAGTGTGTCTGTCCTAAATAACCTATGTTTAGACAAGGATATTTGCAGTGAGAGGTGGGTGTGTCTGAGTAACACGCCTTAAAATTGAGATTTTCTTTGATTATCACCTGTCGTCTTGTATGAAATAGGGCTTTAATATTCCAAAACCATATTTGTCGTTCAAATAACTACTGGAACTCACAGCACTGGTGCCCTAGAGTGTGTCTGTCCTAAATATCCTATGTTTAGAGAAGGATATTTGCAGTGAGAGGTGGGTGTGTCTGAGTAACAAGCCTTAAAATTGAGATTTTCTTTGATTATCACCTGTCGTCTTGTATGAAATAGGGCTTTAATATTCCAAAACCATATTTGTCGTTCAAATAACTACTGGAACTCACAACACTGGTGCCCTAGAGTGTGTCTGTCCTAAATGACCTATGTTTAGACAAGGATATTTGCAGTGAGAGGTGGGTGTGTCTGAGTAACACGCCTTAAAATTGAGATTTTCTTTGATTATCACCTGTCGTCTTGTATGAAATAGGGCTTTAATATTCCAAAACCATATTTGTCGTTCAAATAACTACTGGAACTCACAACACTGGTGCCCTAGAGTGTGTCTGTCCTAAATATCCTATGTTTAGAGAAGGATATTTGCAGTGAGAGGTGGGTGTGTCTGAGTAACAAGCCTTAAAATTGAGATTCTTAGATTTTCACCTATCGTCTTGTATGAAATATGGCCTTAATATTCAAAAAACATATTTGTTGTTCAAATAACTACTGTTACTCACAAAACTGGTGCCCTAGAGTGTGTCTGTCCTAAATAACCTATGTTTAGACAAAGATATTTGCAGTGAGAGGTGGGTGTGTCTGAGTAACATGCCTTAAAATTTAGATTTTCTTCGATCTTTACCTGTCGTCTTGTATGAAATAGGGCTTTAATATTCCAAAACCATATTTTTGGATCAAATAACTACTGTTACTCACAAAACTGGTGCCCTAGAGTGTGTCTGTCCTAAATAACCTATGTTTAGACAAGGATATTTGCAGTGAGAGGTGGGTGTGTCTGAGTAACATGCCTTAAAATTTTGATTTTCTTCAATCTTTACCTGTCGTCTTGTCTGAAATAGGGCCTTAATATTCCAAAACCATATTTTTGGATCAAATAACTACTGTAACTCACAATACTGGTGCCCTAGAGTGTGTCTGTCCTAAATAACCTATGTTTAGACAAGGATATTTGCAGTGAGAGGTGGGTGTGTCTGAGTAACACGCCTTAAAATTGAGATTTTCTTTGATTATCACCTGTCGTCTGATATGTTCCCTTTGTGCTTATTGTGCTATATTGCAAACAATTACAAAACAGTTAGCCACAGATTTACAACTATAATTGTGTGCTTCAGTGGACCTCATTTGTTTGATACAAGGAGGAATCATTTTGAATACCAAGGCTCTGCATCGCTGCATTACAAAAAATTTCAGCATTTCCCCCCCCCATTGATATCAATGGGGCCACCTATGACCCCTGTCCTAAATGTTGGTTGGGTTTGACTTACAGAGGTGACCTTGCTATATTTTATCATTAGCCAGACTCTGATGGTGTGTGTTAAACGGCATGACTGTACCTTGATCGTAAGCTGAAAAAATATTCCAAACCATCATACTGTACAATGCTCTAAAGCAGGGATCTTCAACAGGGGGTCCGCGGAGGTACTGCAGGGGGTCCCCCAATTTTTCTGGGATTTAAAAAAAAAAAAAGAAAGAAATCTAACCATTTTTAAATGTCATTTCGACAAAAAAATATAATATTGAGTAAATTCAAAGCATTAATAGGCAATAATAAGCTACTTTTGTTGACAAAAACTAT